>JASDQU010683695.1:4265-20030 GCA_032191745.1 Picea mariana
TACATGAGGTGTATAGTTGATGATGTTGGTACATATTGATGAGTCATAGTTGATGAGTAGTTGACACATGATTGGTACATACTTGGTACATGGTTGGATGCACTTGTTTATGGTACAAGTTGATTACAGGTTGGTGCATGGTTGATGCACTTGTTTATGGTACAGGTTGATTACAAGTTGAGGTACAAGTTGATGCATGGTTGATGCATGGTTCAGATTTATTGGTACAGGTTTACAACAATATATCTCATAGTGATAGTGTGATAGTGGTTCCATCATTCTACTTCTACTTCAAGGTGGCAGGACAGGGCAAGGATAGGTTGTTGTAGCCACCTTTCGGTTGTAGCAGGAGAACATTGGGGATTTTAGTCTCCTTCTAGTTGTAGCCAGAGAATTGGGGAGTTGGAGCTTCCCTCGAGTTGTAGCCTAAGAAACTAGGGGGTTGGAGCCTCCTTCTAGTTGCAACTAGAAAACAAAGGAAGTTGGTTCTTCCACTTAATGTAATTCTTCAAGACATATAAGAAAAAACATTCTATGGTTTTCTCCCGATTTGGGTTTCCACATAAAACACTGGTGTACTATGTATGTGTGTGATTGTTTATTTCTTACTGCTCATTATTGGATAATAATTCTACATTGATATAACACTTGAAGAAAAAGGATTATAATTACGCTATTACTGATTCATCCCCCCTCTTAGTAATCCAATAGGCATACCCATGCTCAGGATGAAATAAATCATGGCTTCAAATCAAATACACTACATATCCATGTCATATAACTATATAAAGTGTAGTCGCGAGCAATAGACGATGGATCTACATCTCAAAATCAAAGATATACAAGTATAGTATCCATCTTTAAGAAGCCAACAATGGATAATGGATGGAGATGAGGTATTCATAGCTTGAGAAACAACTTCAAGATCTTAAAAACTTGGGTAGGAGTGCAATGTGAGTGTATGAATTCACCACCCAAAGGTCTTCGATGGCTAGTCGGGAAAAGATAAGAGGATCTTGATGATCAAGCAAAGAACTCCATTAATTTTGAGAAAGGAGTTGATTGGACTTTTGGGATGGTCGAGCATGAGTTCAAGAGACAAAATGAAAAAAGGTCGAATTAGGTTGGGTGAAAATTCCCTTGGACAAGAGCACGAAGGATGATCAGACTCAAGTAGCATGACATTGACATAAGTTCACAATGCAGGAGGCAACGCAAACTCTCCATGTGTTTGGAAGAGTAACCAAATGGAGGAGGACACAAATCTATGTAACAAGAACAACTTCGTAAGGTCATATTAGATCCCAAATCTTGACAAACAAATATAAGGATGTGCTTTGTCCAAGGGAGACTCACTGTTCTGCCAAAAAAGAATATATATTTCCCATCCCCTCTTTTTGGGTTTTTTTTTTTTTTTTTTCTTTTTCAATTTTTAAAGATCTTGAAAAATAATAAAATAATTCTACGTTACAAAGGAGGAATGAGTGTCGCAAGAAATCATACTAGTTCCAGGCACAAGGAACACACTAATTCTTAGAGAAAGGAGACATGTGCAGGAAAAGGACACTTGGGGAAAATTCTTGCATGGGTCAAGGTGTCAGGTCGTAGAGGCAACGTGCTACAAGGCTTGCATATAAGGCATGCTTCAAAGGTTTAGTTGAGAGAAACATGGAGCCGACATTAGGCCAAAGACGCAAAGATGCAAATGAGGTTAGCAAGACACAATTAAAACCCCTTTAATGTAATTTTAATTAGCCCAGAGAAGGTAAGGTCGACAGTTTTTTCATTTTTAGAGAATTTGAAAAAACGTAAAAGAAGACTCCATTGGGTACCTTTTCGGAAATAGTCTAGTCGGATAGAAAAAGGGGTAAAATAGCACCGAAAAGACGTCTACTCAAAACCATTTTAACGAGTGTGACAAATACAATATCACTCGGAAATCTTTTCAATTTTAAGGATTCTGAAAAGATATTAACTATGGAATAACTGCCTTTTTCTAGATTTAGTCTCCTTAGCTCGAAAAAGTATAAAATTTACTAAGGGGAACTCTCCCGATCAGATGAATATCCTGAGGTGTACCTTTTTCCTCCATAATCCACAGGTCGGAAAAAGGGGTAAACTCTGTTTGCATGTTTACAGGTAGAGTGTGCTTGTCATTGGTGGCAAGATCAGAGTGTGCAGCGAGGAGGATTAGTGCAGAGTCACATGCAGTGCATAGGTGTGCACCAGGGACAAGGTTAACTCATTTCCAAAGATCAAGAGAGATAGCGTACTCAGGATCATAGACAGATCAAAGGTCAAGGCCTTTGACACTTATAAATTACTCCAAGTCAGGAGGATGTGTAAGCTCAGGAGGAGAAGTGTCGGTGATCATTGGATCCCATTCAGAATTCTCGATGACCGTCAGATATGAATCCAGATAGGAGGAGCACAAAGATGGAGGAAAGATCTTGGGCATTAGATCTGAACGTAGGGTCCAACCATCATTGGATCCAGGAGAACCTGCATGTTCTTTAAAGTGCTAGGAGAAGTGGGCTTACAAAATCCCGAAATAGGCACATCAACAAAGACTCCATGTCAGAGTTTCAGATATCGAGAGTTGGAGGTGTTAAGGAAACACTTCATCACAGAAATGTCGAACCATCGAAGTGCAAAACATCGAAATCCCGAAGTGATCATGTCAAAGACTCCATTCTAGAGTTTCAGATACCGGGAGTGGGAGGAGTCAAGAGTCGAGCCTCTTGATCATAGGAGTCCTGAAGTTGTGGAATGAAAAACACTGAAATCTCAAAACATGCAAATCAACAAAGTCTCCATTTCGAAGTTTCGGATACCGGGAGTTGGAGGAGTCAAGAGTCGAGACTCTTCATAACAGGAGTCCCGAAGTTGTGAAATGCGAAACACCGAAATCCTGAATCAGGAACAATGAAGGCTCATGAATTTGCAAAATAATCCTATCCATTGGATCAAGGTTTGATATGGGCCGTTAGATCCAGAAGGTGAATTTGGTACACCAGGTTGGAAAGGATAGGTGGAAGACTATGTCAGTATTGACATGTGGCACGATCAGACAACGACAAGTGTCAAGTTGATTTGGCATTTTAGGCCACTATAAATAACAATTCTAAGTGACACGTGGAAGCCACTTGGGTCATGACGCATCATCGAGTGACACAAGAGTGACATCACTCCAGGAGTTTTGCTTCAGGAGTTTTAGCATGAACTCTCCCCCAAAGTCCCAAAGGCTGAAGTCCCAGGGCAGAGGATAGCCATCTGATCACCACGGATTGTGGACCATTGATATGGAGAGTGAAGTGCTTGTTTGATTGGAGAGTGGTCACATCTCATGGTCACATTGTTGAAAGATGGAGAGAAGAGCTTCAGAATCCAAGCTCTATTTTGGAGCTTGTGACATGGAGAGTCGATATGACTCATCACAGAATCCCTGAAATGCGAAAGTGTGAAATATGTTTTTGAATAAGGTTGTGGTCATAGCTAGTGGTCACATCTGCGGAAGATGGAGGAAGGAGCTAGTGTAACCAAGCTCCATTTCAGGGATCGTGACATGGAGCGTCAAGATACCTCATCACAAGAATTGTCGAAATCGCAAAATGCTGAAATGAGAAATTGTGACAGAGAGTTTCAGAGATCACGACTTGGAGAGTCGAGATGCCTCGCAACAAGAATTTGCGACATGCGAAATCCTAAAATGATGAAATGTGAAAATACCTTTTGGTGTAATCTGTGGTCACTTCCTGAGGCAACATGTGAAAGGAAAGGTGAAAGGTGCCAAAGGCATAAGGCTCAAGAGGTTCACAGTGTAACTCCCAGAAACCACTGATTGTTTCTGCACAATAAAATCAAAGAGACTTCAGTGTGATTGCCAAAGGAGATGAAGAGTCTCAAGGCATCTACCAGTGGAATGAAGACAGTTCATAGAGGAAATTGATAGATGGAAGAGAATTGAATCCTGTAACTGCAATAGAGAGGATGAGCTCGACTATGATAGAGTAGACGAAGAGTCTTGACTGCTTGACAGGCTAAGGAATCTCAAGATAACACCCAGTGAAGATGGATGCATGGGTTTAACTACTAGAGAATCTGAAGAGTTTCTATGATGATCAGACAGAGTACTCGACACGAGGAGAACATGCAAAAAAGAGAGAGTGCATTGATGCTCGAGGTAGTGAAGCTGTGGCAACGATGAGTGGGAGAAAAGATCCGAATGTGGAGAACAATGGCAGGGGAGTAGAGCATGTAGAAGGATTATGCATATAGGATGCACAAGGTGCACAAAGACTATAAGAATGTAGAACAAAGAAGAGATGGGTGTTTCTATTGTGAGTGATTCAGGTGTGTAAAAGGAGGTAGAGTGCAGCAGTTGAAATGTACAAAAGAGGAATGGTGCATAGAAAGGACATGGCATGCAGAACATAAAGTGCAATAGAAGCAAAGAATAGAGATGTATAGCCGAGACAGTAAAAGAAGTTTGAGCTTCACTTGTAGAGAAAAGTAGAAGATCATAAAGTGCAAGACTATACAAGTAGAGAGACACTGATACAGGAGAACAGAGCAGAAGAATAGTGTAGCAGAGAAGAATTGCAGAATGGTGAAGAAGTGGTAAGAATTGATTTATCTGTGTTGTTGATTATTCAATCATTTATTTATATTTCAAGGTGGTAGGGAGGTGCTATGGAGGACTGTTGTCCTTAGAGGTTCAAGTGGGTGCTTGAACGCAAGGAGTTGTAGCTTCCATCTAGTTGCAGCCAGAGAAACCAGGGTGGTAGGGTGGTGCAAGGGAGAACTGTTGTTCTCTATTATACAGGTTGGTGCCTGTGTGACTGGAAGTTGGTGCTTCCATCCAGTTGGTGCTGGAACACTTAGGGAGTTGGTGCTTCCTTCTAGTGGGTGCTAGAGAAACTAGGGAGTTGGTGCTTCCTTCTAGTGGGTGCTAGAGAAACCAGGGAGTTGGTGCTTCCTTCTAGTGGGTGCTAGAGAAACCAGGGAGTTGGTGCTTCCTTCTAGTTGGTGCTAGAGAAACCAAGGAGTCGATGCTTCCTTCTAGTGGGTGCTAGAGAATTCAGAGAGTTGGTGCTCTCAGCAAGTAGCAGCTTGCAAAACAAAGGTTGTATTCTCATTATGAGTTGTTTCTCATAAGTATGATAATGTATAGCATGTAAAGATTACTTATCATATAAAGAAGAAGAGGTTTTTACCCTTTATGGGTTTTCTCAGAAAATATCTGTCTCTGTGTATTTCATATGTGTAAATGATTCTGAATGTTCTATTTCTTACTTCCTTGCATTATTTTTATTGTCATTGAGTGCTTTGTAAAGAGTTAAAAAAAGAAAAATTGTTTAAGCACAGTAACAATTGATTCAACCCCCCCCCCTCTCGGTTGTCCAACAATTAGTATCAGAGACAGCTCCTTTTATTTAAAGGTAGATCTGTAAGCTTAAACATCACAAGTCATGAATGGACTTCAGCCAGTAAGCCTCCTCTGTTTGATGGAACAAATTTTTCCTTCTGGAAGGTTAGAATGAGAACATACCTAATGGCCTTAGGTGTTGATGTTTGGGATGTAGTAGAGACTGGATACATAAAGCCTGTTGTTCTAGCTTCCAAGGATGATAAGTTAGAATTTATATTTAATTCTAAGGAAATAAATGCTATCTTGAATGGACTTGCAGAAGCAGAGTTTGTAAAGGTGATGCATCTTCAAACTGCCAAAGAAATGTGGGATAAACTTATTAGCAGTTATGAAGGTAATGAGAAGGTAAAAGATGCCAAGCTTCAAACCTACAGAGTATAGTTTGAAAAGCTACATATAAAAGAAGATGAAAACATTGGGAAGTATATTCTGAGAGTTGAAGAACTTTTGAATTCCATGAAGGGTCTTGGTGAGAAGATTGAAGAATCAATTTTAGTTCAGAAGATTGTAAGATCTTTTCTTGATAAATTTAATCCAAAAGTGTCTGCAATAGAAGAACTAAATGATCTTAAAACTCTTTCCATTGATCAACTTCTAGGAACTTTAACTGCATATGAAATGACAATCAACAAAGATAAATCCATTACTAGAAAAGCATCTTTTAAAGTAGACAAGGATACTGATTCAGATTTAGATGATATTGAGGTAAAATTTGTGGGAAGGTTAGAGAAAGGATCAGGAAAATATCAAGGCAAGCTTTCCTTCAAATGTTTTAACTATGGTAAGATAGGTCACTTTGAAAATAAGTGTCCACACAATAAGAAGGACCAGAACTTTGAAGGTGAAGAGAAGTACAAATCCAAAAGATTTGATAGAAAGAAAAGTTTATGTGTAAACAATGATTACTCCTTAGAAGACACTGATAATGACTCTTCCTGTGAAGATAAGGTAAATGACTTCATGTTTATGGAAAAATAGGATTATGATAATAAAAACACATGCAATGATGATAATGATGAAGAATCTATGGTTGATATGGAAGGAGAACTGATCAGTGCACTGGAAGAGATTGACAGACTCAGAATTAAGAATAGAATGAAAAAACATTCGCTGATACATTTCAAGAAAGACAGTAAACAACCTGATGAAGACTTTGCCCTGCTAAAAGTGGAATTAGAAGAGGCAAAGAAAATCAAGGAAATTCTGAAACAACATTTATCAGAAAATAAGGCAAGATGTAAAGCTCTGGAAGAAGAAGTAGTGAAAACTAGGAAAGAGTTGGAGAAGTTTCAAGCCTTGTATCATCAGAATCTGTCAATTATCAAAGCCTTAGAAGGATTAGCCACCATTTTAAATCAGCAAAGGAATCCAAAGTTGAAAACAGGTTTGGGTTATGAAGAGGGATCAACTAGTGGTCATCCAAGAAACAAAGACTTCATCAAGTTTGTCAAATCTACAACCAATGACGACAACAAATCTGCAAAAACAAAGGAAGATAAGCATCTAACTAGGAGGAGTAAAGAAAAAGGTGCCAGAACTAAATTTGTAGAACAAGGAAATAATACACTCCCTACTCAAGGAAATCATCAGCATGGAAGAAATCGATTTTCTCAAAGAAGACAACCATTTTCTAGGTACAAAGAATTTTTTTATGGATATTGTTTCTACTATTATAACTTTGGTCACAAAGCTGTAAATTGTTCCTTAAGACTTAGACATGAGAAATTAAGATTTCCAAGGAATAGACAACAAAGAATGATACAGCCAAGTAACAAACCATCACAGATTGCAAATTGCCAAATTAAGTCTAGATACATGCAACTGAGGAGGTCAAGAAATAATAAACAATCAATGAGTAGAGAACGCTTCAACAATAACTTTGACCTATTGGGCAATGAGATTGAATGCTATAATTGTCACAACTTTGGCCACAAAGCTGCAGACTGTCATCTAAAGAATTACAAAGCAAATCCAAGGATAAAGTTCTTAGATAGAAAGGCCAGCACATGGAAAAGGAAAGATAGTGAAAAATGTGGTATAGCACTTTCAACTCAAAAACAAAAGGCCTCTGGGAATATAGACAGTGAATTTTCCAAGCACATGATTGGAGACAAGGATAAACTTATGTCCATAAGTAAAAAAAAAAACAGGAAATGTGATCCTTGAAAATGATGAACCAGGTAAAATCAAGGATAGAGGGATGGTGAGTTTGAGTAATGACAAAGGAGATGCCCAGTACATTTTTCTTGTGGATGGTCTGAAACATAATTTTCTTAGTACAAGTCAAAAGTGTGACATAGGCAGTGAAGAGGTGTTCACATCCAAAGAGTGTAAAGTAAATGTAAACTCAGGACAAGTGGTGAATAAAGGAATAAGGACAATTAATGATGTTGATATTGAATCCTCCCTTGCAAGTAAAGAAGAAGACATAGATACAATAAAAGAATGTTCAGTTAGCATCTATCCCATAGAAGAAGTAGAAGAAGAATCATGTCATAAGATGGAAGCTGAACTTTTGAAGGTTGAGAAGTCAAACACCCAAAGCAATTTCTTAAACAACTCCATGACCCTAGATAAGCTCTTGGATAGCTAGAGATCACCAAATCTGGTATTGGATACAACAAGGAAGAAATCAGTACTCCTAAGAAACCTAATACAGGTCCTTCATCTATGAAAAAGAAAAGCAGGTATGAGAGTGGTTGTAGCGGTTTTTTCTTGTGATTGAATATGGTCATAAAAGCCTTGGATTGTATGAATCATGGAAGAAAAATGAAATTGCAGTAATAGAGATCGATGAGAATCAATGGGGAGATCCAAGGGTTGTTTGAAAAGTATGAACTACAGTTACGCAGTGTTTCAGTAGGACAACAACATCTTCGACAACAACATTTGTTTTTACAAAATGATATACATGACATCCTATAGAGATAACAAGAGGAAAGACCTTGTCAAAGAAATCTAACCTTTTAGGAAAAAAGGGCTAAAATAATAAGAAGCAGAGAGATAATAGTGACAGGGGGAGTCATCTAGTTATGAAAAGAAGGTTGATGAAGAAGTCCCAGTAAGAGAGGAGAGAAATATTGAGTCTACTATAGAGGACACAGTTGAAGATGTAGATGAATAGGTCCAAGAATCATAAGGAGAAGACTTTGGTTTAGATACAAATATTCTACAGGCCTCAAATAAGAGAGTCCATCCTATCAGGGGGAGTTTGTGCTGGTTTAATATTTGATATCTCCTAAAAATACTGCAACAGCTCAGGGGGAACATGTTTTCTTTGACATTGATGTCAAAGGGGGAGAAAATGAGTGGTCCAGACCAGATGCTACAGTTGGAGGTCCAAACAGATTAGTGTAGTCGTTCAGGGTTGCCATCAATGCCAAAGGGGGAGATTGTTGGCATGTTTACAGGCAGAGTGTGCTTGTCATTCATGGCAAGATTAGAGTGTGCAGTGAGGAGGATTAGTGCAGAGTCATAGACAGTGCGTAGGGGTGAACTAGGGACGAGGTTAACTCATTTCCAAAGCTCAAGAGAGATAGCRTACAYAGGATCTTAGAAGGATCGAAGGTCGAGGCCTTTGACACTTAGAAATTACTCCAAGTCGGGAGGATGTGTAATCTTGGGAGGAGAAGTGAAAATGATCATTGGATCCCATTCAGAATTCTTGATGACTGTCAGATCTAAATCYAGAAAAGAGGAGTGCAAAGATGGAGGATATATCTCAGGCGTTAGATCCAAGCATAGGGTCCGACCATCGTTGGATCCAGGAGAACCTGCATGTTCTTTAAAGTGCTAGGAGAAATGAGCTTACAAAATCCCAAAACAGGCACATCAACAAAGACTCCATGTCGGAGTTTCGGATACTGGGAGTTGGAGGTGTCAAGGAAACACTTCATCATAGAAATGTCAAAATTCCAAAATCGCGAAGCGAGAATGTCAAAGACTCCATTCTGGAGTTTCGGATACTGGGAGTTGGAGGAGTCAAGAGTCGAGACTCTTGATCATAGGAGTCCCGAAGTTGTGGAATGAAAAATGCCAAAATCCCGAAACAGGTGTTATCAGACTAATCGGCAAGTGCAGACACTAACTGATCTCCCTAGATCCACTTGGATCTAGAACAAAATAGGACAGGTCATGACTCTTTCCCTAGGTTTTGACCATTGAATTAACTAGGAGGAAGGAACAAATAACATACCTTATTATCGCTTCCTAGGGTCTTTTTTGCTCCTATTTCACTCCATTTCTCTCGTGAAGTCAAGACCAAGACAACACAAACCAACCAAAGTGAATATAGCACAATATATTCAATAGTCAACCTATGTGTATGATCAAGGAATTACACAATAAAGTGGAAATAAATTTATGGGAAAAGTACATGCCATTGTATCATATTAATGGAAAGTAAATCTTACAACCTGAGCCTTGATGTCACAAAATTCCTTTCGATGGCTCTTGGCTCCAACACACACACTTGCTCAATATTTGTATGAAGAAAATCAAATCCTCTTGATAGACTTGCTGGAGTCTCCAAGCTACTATTCAATGCTGAGTCCTTCACATAATTCTTTCACCAATTCTCCAATGAATCTTGCTTAACCTTTTCCATGAGAATTCCCTCAATATATAGGAGAGAATGAATTAGTTACTTGGATAAGAATGATCCCAAAGTATCAGGGAATCCAGTACTAGGATAACCATTCAAATGCCAACTCATCCTTCTAGAAGATTCCCTTATAGAAACATCGAGAATTCACCTTTTTCCATGCTTTAAGAAGAGTTCGCACCCTAGCAGTTCAACACTGTGCGAGAAGTTCACACCCTGACTTAAGGAATCCTGCAAGAATGGGTCATTCTTGCACCCAAATGTACTAGCAGCCTGGGAACCTTCTTCAAAAATGAGTTTTCTGGGAAGTGATGAAAGTAAATTTTCTTAGGAGAAAGTTCTTATGAAGAACCTGAGTACACCATCATCAATACATCATCATGATGACCAAAATCATGGGTAATAGAATGCCCCCCAAGTATGAGGTTGGAACCAGTGACAACTGAAAGACTTTGTAAGTTGCATGTGTGTGCCAGAAACCAAGAGCACACTTAATCGAAAACCTGCGAACAACCAAGCATCTGCAGAATATCATATATACCAATTCTGAGGTAGGCATTCCCATACTCAAATCATAGACTGATGAAATCATAGACATGGGTCATGGCCACCAATCATACACTGTGGATCCATGCCACCAAAATATAGCATAGCCACCAGGAATACACTGTGGATCTATGCGAGAAATTTCAAATTAAGACGACATAGCCACGAAACATACACAGTGGATCTATGTGTCACAAATTATACATACTCCATCGCAACCTGGATCAAAGAGATGATATATAGGGTCTTCAATCTCGTTGCCTAAAGTACAAATCTGACCATGTGATTACATGTGTTGAAGTCGAACATGGCAGAAACCACTTGATTACCGGTTATTGATGAAATTGTTAACAAGTGCAAGGGAAATCACCATTGATGTCAATGAATCCCAAGGTACCCTAGTACAATCCATCGAGTGTGAATAAATGAGTTGAAGTCAAACATCTGATGGAATATTTCTATCAGGGGTCAATGATGTAAACCCACTGTCGAAAGAGAGGAAACCTACCATTGAGGCATGCAAGCTCCAAGGTACCAAATAATTTCTAAGTTTTGATTCTAGATAATGATTTGAAGTCGACAGAACAAAACTCATCATAGGAGGGCCTTGACGTATCCCCCATCAATGACATGAAATGAGTAACAGATTTTGAAGGTGAAATAGAGTATGATGTGAATTGGACTAGACACAAGGAAGGCCGACATAGAGAGAATGGATAACTCCAGATAGCTGACTCAATATAGGTTTCAGATGGACTTCTCTTGAACATATGAATGACACGACCAATGATTCAACAGCATTGACTCAAAGATGAGACAAGGAATGACCTTGTAGAAAATCGAATGAGAGACAAATGGATTTCCCAAACTGGCTTCAAATGATGAATAGGGGGTGTCATGTTCAAGAGCGACACTTACTGTCAATCAATATGAAGATGAAAACATATCCCTTTCCCAAATTGTCCCCCACCATTTTTGGCGAGTACCTCTTTATTTTTACGCAAGCTTGAGGAGGATAACCTATGCTTGTTTATGTAAGCTCATCCTTCGGACAAGTCCCTCGGAGTATGTTTAACGAACCCTAAGAAGGAGTGGTTCGGTCCCATCACGGGTCTGTCAATGCTTGTTTAATGAGTCCAGAGATAAAAAACTCGATGGTTTTTCATGATTATAGAGTCTGGAAAAACACTTAAAAGAGAACTCTCTCAGTTCCTTTTTCATAAAATAGTCTGGATGAGACCAAAAAAGAGATAAATTATCGCTCACCAGATGTGTACTTTAAATGCTTTATCAAGCGTGAAAATAGCAAGGTCACTCGATGATCTTTTCATGTTTAGAGAGTCTGAAAAGAGCTTAAAGAGGACTCCAGGGGGTTCCTTTTTTGTATAACCGTGTTGAGCCCAAAAAAGTGATAAAAGTATGCTCAATCGTGTTCTCATGTATTTACGAGCACAAGAATGGAAAAATACCATGCTCAAGGTTTTTATATAAAAACCATAAAAAACAATCAAAAACATGTGATGACAAAGAAAAACATGTTTGTATCCCTGTATTTGATCATCAAAGTTGTTACGCCTGCAAAAGGTTCACTCAACATGACATTACGGATTAGGGTTTAATATATAAATAATCATAAAAAATCAAATGACATAGTAAAAGTAAATAAAAAGGAGTAAATACTCTTTTTACCACATCATTTTTACCTTTCCACTATTTGAGCTCCAAAAAACCCCTGTTTTACCCTCAGAGTTCAGCATCAGATTGTGGGAGCTACGATCATCCATTCAGCGAGCCGTCAGTGACAGTAAGGTAGGATCTTGGTCTTTAACACTTTCATGGTTTAAATTTGCAATTTCATTGGTTAAAAAGTCATTTTTCATCTGATTTTCCAAGCCCTACTTGTGCGTTGCCATTCTTGCAGGCAGGCTTCATGGGACCTGTGAGAATGAGGCATTCTCACAGGTGAGCCTAAGGCCACCTACAAGGTTCTCGCACTGTGCACATAGGGCACCTACGAGAACCGCAAAGCTCAATATTTTTTTTTAAATTTAGCCAATGAAAGAGAATGAACTCATGAAAAAAATTGCTAATCTTCTTATTGTGTCTCTTATGCAGATAATTGGCCATCAAAATGGTGCTTGAATGGCACAAAAGGGAACACAAAGAAGACAATGCAATGGCCGAAACTCATCCACCTACTATTGTTTCTTTGAGATACTGTGGACTCCTGAAGTACTTTCGCATCCCGGGCATGAGGGCCCAAGTCAGACTATTAGAGTACCTGGTGCGTATTTGGGACCCTGATCAGCAGGTATTTCATGTGGGGGTCCACACACTATCCTTAGACATTGAGGACATTTACTTTTTGACTGGATTGTCATGGCGGGGGTACTATGTGAGCCTAACTGGTAGCAGAGGTGGTGGGCCATAGATGAGTGAGCACTGCCATTTACACTACGTTCCCGAGGCTAAGAGAAAGAAAGGAAAAGTATCTATTTGGGGGGTACGGGATTTGACCCTCCATACTATCCTATTCACCATATCTTGGATGGTTGGGAGTTATTCTCCTCACATGGAATTACAGAGTTACTTCCAGTATGCTATTGAGTGTACTGAGCCTCGGGTGTTCAACTGGGCAGATGTTGTTCTTCGCAGTATAAAAAAGCAGTTGACCAAATGCAGGCGAGGTAACCTGAAGAAATTTGGGTACAGATATTTGTTGGTGTCCTTCTTCCTTGAGAGGGTCCCATTACTAAGGCTATAGGTTGAGTGGAATATACCGAGTCCCAGGGATCCAAGGATGCTGAGATGGTGTCGGCTTATGGCCCGGCACATAGTAGGACCAATCATCAAGTATGATGATACTTTCTTTGACTGGCTTCAACCATAGTTGTTGATGGTTGACGACTATGCTTATGCTGGCTTGGATTTCCGAGGAGATCTAAATTTAGCACTGCCAGAGGATGCTCAGTGGGGGGACCTTAGTAAGAAGTACACACATTTTTTCTTTTTTTTAAAATGTTTTGTGAATTTTTATCATATTCAAATGTTTTTTGTTTTATATTTTCTTCCAAAGACTAATACAAAATCATTTGTTGATAACACAGATGTTGGACCTTACAGACCTCCTGGCACCTCGCCCATCCAGTGGTGAGGAGAGGTAGTGGCAGTGCCACAATATGCTGAGGATTATCAAATGGTGGAACAAAATCTAGAGGGCCTGACTGTAGACATTCCAGACATGACTCTGGAAGAGGTTCCACGACGTGATCAGCATCATATTGTAGGAGTATCAACATCCATGAGTCAACTGCTCCATAAAGTTGCTCGAGCAGTCGTGTGTTACTGTGAACGTCATCCATGATGTCACTTTGTAGAAGCTATGAGCTTCAGATTTTGACATTTTGGTCTTCGGACAAACTTTTTGTAAAAAACCCTTTTGATCATTATATATATAGACGGCTTCTACCGGTTTACCTTATATTTTGTGAATATTGATGTGATTGATTTATAAATGATTCAAATATCTGTCCAATACATAATTAGTCAATCCATCTGTTAATGTATTTAGACATCTAGGAATATGTTGATATTCAATGTGATCAAAATAACGTTCCAAGAGGCGAATTCACAAATATACTCGTAACAAAGTAGGACTTCGAATAGAGTAGACATTACTTAACTGTAGTACTACAAGCTGCAAATCAAGTTACACAACCAAATGACGAATTCTCAGCGAGATAGCATCAACCAATAATTCAATAACGATGCTATACTCTGCAATGTTGTTAATCGCACGGCCGAGACACATGCCTCGTAAAGAGACAAGTTCGTTTGTAGGGGTGTAAATTGCCCACGCAACGGAAGCAAGGTTCTGAGTACTACGGCTAGCGCCATCAGCGAAGCCACTATAGGGTAGCGAAGACTCCAACATCTAGAAATCAAACACAACGTCACATAAGGGTAGAGACCAGATAATGACAAAAGCAAACTATAGTAACACAAAAGAAGTATGATACAATAAAAATACAAGTACTTGTGCACAGATGATTTCATGCATAGTACGTCTTCAAGTACAACCCATTCCTGGGTTCACTCAAAGGGATACCATCGTAATCTACCAACTCATATGCTCCTTTTTCCAAAACTCGTCGAACGATATAAGGACCTTGCCACATGGGTTCAAATTTCCCAGCTCTTAACATATCTCGATCTTGTTCATATAGAAGAACAAGATCACCTTCAGAAAAAATGCGAGGCTTGACATGCTTGTCATATTGGGCCTTGACACACTTTTTCTGCGCTTCTATAACTAGGGTGGCATCACATCAAGTTTCGTCTAATCGCATAAGATATAATAGATGTTCTTCCTCAGCAGAAGTGTTGGGTAGGAGTTCAACAGCTAGTTTTAACGAGGGTATCTCGCATTCGATAGGAAGAATGGATTCCACACCATAGACTAACCGAAAAGGTGTAAACCTAGTAGCGGACTTGAAAGATGTATGGTATGCCCACAATGATGAAAACAACATTGTGTGCTAACTTATTTTATGAATCCCTATCACTCGTCGAAGCATAGTTATGAGAACTTTATTAATTTCTTCGACTTGACCGTTGGCTTGCGGATAATAGGGTGTTGAGTTATCATGTAGAAGACCCAACTTTTCAGTAAGTTCAGACATCATAAAATTCCTAAAGTGGCTACCATGATCGGTGACGATAGCTTGGGGAACACAAAAACGAGCTAAGACATGATGTTATAACCCTAAAATGCACCATACAGGTTTACCTGGCATCAGGCCAACTCATGACTCTTCCTAGCCAAAGCCATGCTGAGTAACTCCTCAAAAAACCACTCAAAACAAGCAACCCGCGCCCTAACTTCTTACTGGGTGCGGGCATTCGCTTGCTGTCCTCTTACTGCACGCGGGTATCTGCGGGCTAGCCTAAAACAGCCCGCGAGTACCTAACAATGCAAAAAATCAGGAAAGTTTCCGCCGAGACTCGGGGCTTTTTGTCATTTAACTGAAACTCTCCGCCATGCATGGCCGAGAGTTCGACTAAAACCCTAGCTCTTCCTAGCCTATAAAAGGAGGGGTAGGGGTACTAGTCAAAGGAGGAAAATCATAGCAAAGAAACTCTGCCAAATTGCCAAGCCATTTCTGTCCAAACTTTTCAACTTTGC
>JASDQU010683695.1:20080-32110 GCA_032191745.1 Picea mariana
GTTGAACATGGCAGAAACCACTTGATTATAGGTCATTGATGAAACCGTTAACAAGTGCGAGGGAAATCACCATTGATGTCAATGACTCCCAAAGTACCCTAGTAAAATCCATCAAGTGTGAATAAATGAGTTGAAGTCGAACACCCGATGGAATCTTTCGATCAGGGGTCAATAATGTAAACCCACCGTCGAAAGTGAGGAAACCTACCATTGAGTCATGCAAGCTCCAAGGTACCAAAGAATTTCTAAGTCTTGATTTCGGATAATGAGCTGAAGTCGACGGAACAAAACTCGTCACAGGAGGGCCTTGATGTATCCCCCATCAATGACACAAAATGAGTAACATATTTTGAAGGTGAAATAGAGTATTATGCAAATTGAACCGGACACAGGGAAGGCTGACACAGAGAGAATGGACCACTGCAGATGGCCGACTCAATATAGGTTTCAGATGGACTTCTCTTGAACATATGAACGACATGACCAATGATTTGGAAGCATTGACTCAAAGACAACACAGGGAATGACTTTATAGCAAATCAAATGAGAGATAAATGGATTTCCCAAACCGGCTTCAAATGACGAATAGGGGGTGTCATGTTCAAGAGTGACACTTACTTCCAATCAATACGAAGATGATAACATATCCCTTTCTCAAATTTCCCCCCACCATTTCTGGCGAGTGCCTCTTTATTTTTACGCAAGCTTGAGGAGGATAACATATGCTTGTTGATGTAATATCATCCTTTGGACGAGTCCCTCAGAGTATGTTTAACAAACCCTAAGAAGGAGTGGTCCGGTCTCATTACGGGTCTGTCAATGTTTGTTTAACGAGTCCAGAGATAGAAAACTCGAAGGTTTTTCTTGATTTATAGAGTCTAGAAAAACACTTAAAAGAGAACTCTCTTAGTTCCTTTTTCGTAAAATCATCCGGATGAGACTGAAAAAGAGATAAATTATCACTCACCAGATGCTTACTTCAAATACTTTATCGAGTGTGAAAATAGCAAGGTCGCTCGTTGATCTTTTCATCTTTAAAGAGTCTGAAAAGAGCTTAAAGAGGAATCCAAGGGGTTCCCTTTTTGTATAACCTTATCGAGCCCGAAAAATTGATAAAAGTTTGCTCAATCGTGTTCTCATGTATTTGCGAGCACAAGAACGGACAAAAACAACGCTCAAGGTTTTATATAAAAACCATAAAAAACAATCAAAACATGTGATGATAAAGAAAAACATGTCCATATCCTTGTATTTGACCATCAAAATCATCATGCCTACAAAATTTATACTCAAAATGACATTAGGGATTAGGGTTTAATAGATAAATAATCTTAAAAAATTAGGGATTAGGGTTTACCCTTCAAGTTTTGCGTTGGATTGTGGGAGCTACGAGCATTCATTCAGCGAGTCGTTAGTGACAATAAGGTAGGCTCTTTGTCCTGAACATTTTCATCGTTTAATTTTACAATTTTATTGGTTAAATTTCATTTTTTGGGTTGATTTAACAAGCCCTATTTGCACGCTGCCATTCTCGCAGGCAGGCTTCACGGGACCTACAAGAATGGGTGATTCTCGCAGGTGACCCATGAGCAGCCTGCGAGGTTCTTGCACTGTGCACATAGGGCACCTGCGAGAACCACAATGCTCAATTTTATTTTTTGTAAATTTACCCAAAGAACAAGAACCAAACAATGAAAATTGTTGCTAATCTTCTTTTAGTGCTCCCTGTGCAGATAATTGGCCAGCAAAATGGTGCTTGAATGGCGTGAAAGGGAACATGAAGAAGATAATGCAATGGCCGAAAATCATCCTCCTACTATCGCTGCTTTGAGAGACTGTGGGCTCTTGAAATACTTTTGTATCCTGGGCATGAGGGCCCAAGTTAGGTCGTTAGAGTACCTGGTGCGTATGTGGGACCCTGATCAGCAGGTTTTTCATGTGGGGGCCCACACACTGTCCTTAGACATTGAGGACATTTACTTTTTTACTGGATTGTCCTGGCATGGGTACTATGTGAGCTTGACCAATAGCAAAGGTGGTGGGCTACAGATGAGTGAGTATTGTCGTATACACTGCATTCCTAAGGCTGAGAGAAAGAAAGGAAAAGTAGTTATTTGGGGGGTACAATATTTGACCCTCCATACTATCATATTCACCATAGCTCGGATGGCTGGGAGTTCTTCTCCTCTCATGGTGTTACAAAGTTACTTCCAGTATGCTATTGAGTGTACTGAGCCTCGGGTGTTCAACTGGGCAGATGTTGTTCTTAGCAGTATAAAAAAGCAGTTGACCAAGTGCAGACGAGGTAACCTGAAGCAATTTAGGTATGGATATTTGTTGGTGTCCTTCTTCCTTGAGAGGGTTTCTGTACTGAGACTGCAGGTTGAGTGGAATATACCGGGTCCCATGGATATAAGGATGTTGAGATGGTATCAGCTCATGGCCCGGCACGTAGCAGGATCGATCATCAAGTATGATGATATTTTATTTGACTGGCTTCAAATTCATATGTTGATGGTTAATGAATATGCTTATGCCGGGTTGGATTTCTGAGGAGATCTGGACTTAGCACTACTAGAGGATACTCAGTGGGGTGACCTCGGTAAGAAGTACATGCATTTTTTCTTTTTTAAATGTTTTGTGAATTTTTATCATATTCAAATATTTTTGTTTTATATGTTCATCCAAAGACTAATACAAAATCGTTTGTTGATAACACAGATGTTGGACCTTACCAACCTCCTAGTACTTCTCCCATTCAACGGTGATGAGAGGTAGAAACATCACCACAATATGCCGAGGATTATCACGTGGTGGAACAAAATCTAGAGGGCCTAACCGTAGATATTCCAGACATGCATCATATTGTAGGAGTATCAACATCTATGAGTCAACTTCTTCGTAGGGTTGCTAGGGCAGTCGTGTGTTACTGTGAACGTCATCCATGACATCACTTTGTAGAAGCTATGAGCTTCAATTTTGACATTTTGGTCTTCGGTCAAACTTTTTGTAAAAAACTCTTTTGATCGTTATATATACAGACGGATTCTACCGGTTTATCATGTGTTGTGTGAACATTGATGTGATTGATTTATAAATGATTCAAATTTTTGTCTAATACATAATTAGCCAATGCATCTGTTAATGTATTTAGACATCTAGGAATATGTTGATATTCAATGTAATCAAAGTAATGTTCCAAGAGGCAAATTCGCAAATAAACCCATAACAAAGTAGGACTTCAAATAGAATAGACATTACTTAACTGTAGTACTAAAAGCTGTGAATCGAGACGCACAACCAAATGACTGATTTCGAGCGAGATAGCATCGACCAATAACTCAATAACGATGCTATACTCTACTATGTTGTTGGTCGCACGACTAATACACACACCTTGTAAAGAGACAAGTTTGTTTGTAGGGGCGTAAATTGCCCACGTAGCTAAAGCGAGGTTTTGAGTACTACGGCTAGCGCCATAAGCAAAGACAATATAGGGTAGTGAAGACTCTGACATCTGGAAATCAAACACAACGTCACATAAGGGCAGAGACCAGATAACGACAAAAGCAAACTATAGTAACACACAAAAAGTATGATACATTAAAAATACAAGTACTTGTGCACAGATGAATTTATGCATAGTACTTCTTCAAGTAAAACCCATTCCTGGGTTCACTCAAAGGGATATTATCATAATCTACCAACTCATAAGCTCCTTTTTCCAAAACTCATCGAACAATATAAGGACCTCACCACATGGGTTCGAATTTCCCAGCTCCTAACATATCTCGATCTTGTTCATAAAGAAGAACAAGATCACCTTCGGAAAAAATGCGAGGCTTGACATGCTTGTCGTATTGGGCCTTGACATGATTTTTCTGAGCTTCTATGACTAGGGTGGCATCACGTTGAGTTTCGTCTAATCGCATAAGATATAATAGATGTTCTTCCTCAACAGAAGTGTTGGGTAGGAGTTCAATAGCTAGTTTCAAAGAAGGTATCTCGCATTCGATAGGGAGAATGGCTTCCACACCATAGACTAACTGAAAAGGTGTAAACCCAGTGGCAGACTTGATGGATGTCCGATATGCCCACAATGCCGAAAACAACATTGTGTGCCAACTTCTTTTATGAATCCCTATCATTCGTCGGAGCATAGTTATGAGAACTTTGTTGATTGCTTCGACTTGGCTGTTAGCTTGTGAATAATAGGGTGTTGAGTTATCATGATGAAAACCCAACTTTTCCGTAAGTTCAGACATCATAAAATCCTAAAGTGGCTACTGTGATCAGTTACGATAGCTTGGGGAACACCAAAATGAGCTATGATGTGATTAAAAAGGAACAATGTTGTGGTCTTTCCAGTGTTGTCAAATGTCGGCATCGCCTCTGCCCATTTCGTAAAGTAATCAACAGCCACAATAATGTAACCATGCTCCCCGACCGAGTGAGGGTGACATGTCATGAAATCGATGCCCCATTTTGCAAAAGGACCAACTGAGACCATAGGGTGAAGAGGAACAGGATGTGACCAGATTTTCTGATTATAGGTCTAACAGGCATGGCATTTCTGAATGATGGTGATGCAGTCGTTAAACAAAGAAGGCCAAAAATACCCTACGCGTAAGATCTTATGGGCAGTAGCATACCCAGACATATGACCACCACATGCTCTGGAATGGAAGTCAGTCAGAGCTTTCTCGGCTTCATGGAATGTTAGACAATGTTAAAAAACAGAATCAATCCCCCAACGATAAAGAGTATCCCCGAGGATAATGTATTGACGAGCTTGATAGTGTATGTGACGTCGTGCAGTACTGGACAAAATTGGCCAAAAAGTCTGGGTTTGGAGGTATATAATGATATCCCCATACCAAATATCATCAGTGCTAATAAGGAAAAGAGATTCATCGGGTAATGAATCTGCTGCTACATTTTTCGTTGCAGAATGGGGAAATTCACATATCAACTCAGCAAAAACTAAGGACTTCTTGGACTTGGTGTGTTTCAAATCCAAGTCAAACTCCTGGAGTATCACAATACATTTGGAGTACTTTCCCCCTAGCAATTGACGTGTCAAAATGTGTTGCATAGGGTTGCAATGAGAAATCACTGTAGTCTTACGTGAGAGGATATAGTGCCGAAAGCGTTGGATGGCTTGGACGGCAGCCAAGGCTAGTTTCTCGACATGTTGATACTTGATTTCAGTTGGCGTGAGAGTTCGACTAAAGTAGTAAATAACATGTTCATCATGAGCATCATCCTCTTGGATGAGAACCATGCCAATGGTGTAATCTGAGGTAGCAAGGTAAAGGAAATAATCGCGACTGTAATCTGGGGGAAAGATAAGCGGAGCTTGTGTTAGAGATAAATTCAAATCTTCAAAAGCATTGTTAGCAATGGTATCCCAGACAAACTCTGAATCCTTCTTTAATAGTCGTGTAAATCCATGAGTTATCTCGGCATAATTTGGGATAAAACGATGAAGAAAGTTTTCTTTCCCCTGCAAACTTTGCAAATGGCGAAGTGTAGAAGGAGGAGGGAGATTAAGAATCGCCTCAACCTTAATAGGATCCACCCAGATCCCTTGACGTGAAATGATAAAACCTAGAAGACGACTAGATTCTATGCAAAAAACGCATTTATGAGGATTTAAACGTATACGATAGAACCGACAGTGAATGAAAATGGCTCGGAGGTGTGTAGGGTGATTGACTTTGCGCATAGAATGAGCTGGTAAATCGTCCAAATAGGGTTGAACGATGTGCTTGATATCATGAAAAGCATAAGACATAGCACATTGAAACGTTGCGCCAGCGTTCTTGAGACCGAAAGGAAGTTTTCGATAGGCAAAAGTACCCCAAGAACAAATAAAAGTAGTCTTATGTTGATCCTTGGGAGCAATGTTAATTTGATTATAGCTGGAGAAACCATCCATGAGAGAGAAGATTTCACTTCCGACGCAGTCATCGACAATCTGATCGACGAAAGGGGTAGGAAAGTTGTCTTTAGGACAATCTTTGTTGATATCCCTATAATCAACTCATACACAAATGGTGCCTCCTTTTTTGTCAATCGGGATAGGATTGGAAACCCAATCTGTAAGAGCCACCGGATAAATAAAGTCGACTTTCAGAAGTTTCTCAACTTCGAGATTTATAGCAGTCGCTTTACGTGGGTGAACTAGACGAAGGCGTTGCCAAACAAGTTTAGCTCCGGGGTATGTCTTTATCTCATGTAAAACAATTGTAGGGTCAATACCTGGCATCTCTTCATATCTCCAGGCGAAGATGTCACGAAATTCTTTGAACAGAGACGTATAGGTGACTATTTCGTCACGGGAACACGAAGCTCCAATATGGACATTTTCAACAATCCCAGGTTTAATGGATATGTCAATGGGAATCATGGGTGAGATATTGCTTAAGTTCCCTTCAACAAACACATCGTGTGTAGTCTCAGGAACCATCGAGATGACAACAACGGTCGACGAAGTCAAAATCCATTGGTAGTTCTCAAGAGTGTGTTGCTCCAGAAAGAGGATAGAACGATGATGCCCATCATCCCAAGGGGTGTCCTCCATGATGGACATGATCATATCGTCAGTGGGAAAAATAACATGAAAAGGATCAGGAGACAACTCATCAAGAGAGGAAGTAGAAGGTGTTGTCGATTGAATCACTTGATAGGCAGATTCAACCGGGCTTAAAGGCATTGTGTCACTGAAACG
Organism: Picea mariana; assembly: GCA_032191745.1. NCBI lineage: Eukaryota > Viridiplantae > Streptophyta > Pinopsida > Pinales > Pinaceae > Picea > Picea mariana. The sequence goes on from JASDQU010683695.1 coordinate 26,814, forward strand.
CAAATGATCTCCAGGGTCAGGGACTATCCAAGGGTCGTGAGACATAGGAACTTCGTGAGGCATGGTGGAGATCATGTTGATAGAAGAAATTGATAGGCATGGGACATCAGGTGGTGGAATGGGAAAAGTACCCATTAACGAGGAGTTCTTTAAAAGACCGACACCGACGTTCTCATAACCCGGTGGGGTTTTAACGATAAATGGTATGTTGCCAATATGGGTATCAGAATTGAAGAAGGCAAGTTGGTCGATGGTAACAACCTTTCCGTGATGAGGAAAATGTACTATACGAAAAAGTTTCGACACAACGGCATGCATGGAATCGATCCAGCTACAGACAAACAGAAGATTATAATCAAGGGGAGCGTCAAAGACTTCCACTTCGAATTGGACCGTTTTACCTTCTAACGTAATGGGGAAAAAAGGAAGAACATCGTAGGGCTTAAAACCGGATCCATTTAAGGCTTTAAAAGTGTTCTAGGATTCATTCAAAGGAGGAGAGCCAATGGCTTTCCAACAAGCAAGATACATAACACAGGTCGAGGCACCCTCATTGATAACGGTTCGACAAATGTTTTTGTCAGAGACAACCACTTGAATATTGAATGCAAGTTGAGGGGGTAACCTTGGAATGTGATCTTCCAAGTCAAATACTATCAAATTCGTATCCGTCAGATCGATTCCACAAATAGCTTTCAACAGTTCCTTCCGTTGTGCGGGACAAGTTTGAAGGACTTCGAGGGCTAACATCACAGAAGGTGCTTGAGCCAGATCTTCAACAATGTTGTAGTTCTAGGTAGCATGAGCATGAGGATTGAAAGCCAATTTTCGAATGAAACCCTTTGGGGGGGTTCGCAAAACTGTGTCGAGGCTTGGTCGTTCGAGATGAAGAGGACCGTTGGTAGGTGGAGTCACGGGAGAGGGTTGTGCTGAAGAAGGTAGTAGATCATCAACCTTCTCTTTAGAGGGAGAATAATCTTTGGCCCGAGTAGTGAGTGCAACATTGTTCTACTTAGAATCACCAATACACATCAAAACATATGATGTTGTAGAAGATGAGGGTTGGTCATGGATGACCAACTGATCCTGTTGTTGAGACGGGAAGGGTTGGGACAAAACGGTCGGCACAGGTGGTTTTGGAGCTCCTTGAAGGAACTTAGTGACCTCGACACATCATGGAGAATCCTTCATGTAGTGATCATCACCACAGATAAGGCAAGGGTATCGTGGTTTGCGCTTATCTCAGTCATTAACAGGGGTATTTTTGGTTTTCTATGCTTGAGTATTATTTTTTCCCTCCTTATTCTTGCCTCTCCCCTTTTTAGATTTATTTTTACCAGCTGGGGTAGATTGAACTTCATTTACCTCAGAAGTCTTGCTGGTGGGAGTGGCAGGAGATGGAGCATTTTAAACATTAGAAGAAGTAGATATAGGGGTTGTGCTTGAATTGGAATGTGATTGGGTTTGTGCAGTACCAATCACACTGTCAGTTGTATGCGAGGCAGCTGGAGTAGTTGAAGTGTTGGAAGTATTAGGATGAGGTAAGTCAGGTATTAAATTGTAAAGGGTTCCCGTTTGTGAGTAAACGAGGTCAAGATATTGAGCATGACTTATAGCCTGCTCTTCCGTGACTACGCCACCCATGGAAATCTCCTTACCTATTTCGTTCACAAATTATTTTGTAAACCATTCAGCCAACAACTGATCTGGGAACTCAATTTTAATGAGACGTCGTCTCCTTCGCCACTCATGGATGTGATCAGATATATGAGTGCCTTTGCTTTGTTTGAAAGAAGTCAAAATCTTGGTCCCCATATCATAATGGATCAGTAACTGGTAATGCGTAAGGAAAGCCATAGCTAGGGTGTTGAAATCAGAGAAGAAACTTTGTGGCAATTCGATATACCACTTCGCAGCAGAACCTGTGAGGGTTCATTGAAAACGACGTAAATGAATAGAGTCATCCATCAACGAGTTGGATGAACACAAGAGGTGAAAAGTCATAACGTGATTATTAGGGTCCTCTCCCACTTTGTCGTCGAATTTAGGAATGTTTGATGGAAGCTTGGATGGAATAACACGCCATTGGGGAGAGTGACGAATCAGATCATTTAGGATCCTGGACAAATCTGGAAGATCCAAAGTGGCCAAGAAAGTCAGTTTTCGATTCACCTGCGGATACCGGTGGCTTTGGGGAGGAAGCCCCATCGACAAACCAGTAGGGCCATAAGCGTTCTGTGCATAATGGGAAGACCCAGGAAGATTCGGTGGTGGTTGGAGAGGATAGTATCTCAAGGGATTATAACCTTGAGCGGGGACATGAGTTTGAACATTCGAACCCCAAATAGGATTGGGTACACCTGGATAGGGTTGGCCTATAGTAGGGACAAACAACTGCTACCCCCCTGTCGTTTGAGGAGGATGTTGTATCATCTAATTCCAATACTGGGCCAAAGAGGGAGGTATATTTTGTCCAAAAGGTGGGGTTGGTCCCCCTATTGTAGGTGGTGTTCCAATAGGGATTTGTGTTCCAATTGAAGGTTGTGTGGTAATTGGAATGTGTCCGATAAGAGGAGGTTGAATCATACCACCTTGTCCACCAATGGGAATCTGAAAGTTTGGTGTAATGGACAAGATAGTGCCACTAGGATTAGGATTGTGAGTGGAAGACAAGAGAGGTCTTCTAGAAGGAAATTGAGGGAGTGTCAGAATAAAACCGAGAATAGACTGTCCAGGAGAAAAATGACCACCAGGAGAACCGGACGGGGTTTTTGGAGGAGTTGGAACGGAATCATTCAATGCATGGTATTCGGGAGGCAGTGTCAGAGTAACGTTGGGCATTCACTGTGTGTTAATGGCAGCAAGACTAGCCTCAGTAAACCTAGTTGTAACACTTGTAGTAGCTGCAAGATGGTCCATTTCGACAGGGATGGTAAAGTGATAAGTGGTAGTCACCGGTACTGTCTCTGTATCAGCAATTATAGGGGGGTTGATTTCGGAGACCACAGGTGAACCTGAACCAAACAGATCCCATCAAAAAATGCCTGTAGACCAAAGAGGATCTTGTTCCCTAGGTCCAGATGGAGATCCAGAATACACAACAATTAAGTCTGTGAAAGAGTTTGCTCGCATCAAACGTCTCTTAGAATTGGGGTGAAGTTGAAATTCCTCTCGATTATTAGTAATTCAAAAATGTTCTAGAGAGTCAGTTCATTCCACTTGTGGTGTGGTGACGACTGTGGCTTCACTCTACCGAGGAGAGCCCTCAGGTGTACTTGTAGGCAAGGGTTGAGTACCTTTCAGATGCTCTGGAGATAAACCCTGCATTCTATGTGAACGACGTGGAGGAGCTATTGTAAACGAGTGACAATCTTCGTGAAGAAAATCCTATGGTCAACTTTGATAAACAAACAACACGTGCCAGTAAACAAAATCTAGAAAGAAATCACCAAGCAAACAAGACCTTCTAATTTCGAATCCATGAGTTGGTGATGAAATCCAATGTCACAACAACCAGACGAGAAGGAGCGGGGCTAGGATGGAAAAGTTACGCTGACGACCTTCTTAACGGACTTACACCCTGGTGCAAGCTCCCACACATAATCATGGGTATACCCTCCAAGGAGTCTGAGTGAGTTTGGTCAATGTCAATTCGAGGTACCGTGAAGACTTTCCCCTCCACAGTCACCTCGGGTAAGAACCTAGAGAGATAGACCACTAAAGTCACCACCAACAACAATAAATCTTGGGGGAACAGTTGACAGTCTGATCCACACGCAAGGGCAGGGTATCTATCCCGAAATCAACTCAAAAGGCTTCCACTCATCATTGTGGGTATACCTTCGAGTGATCCCTGTAATACGTGCAATCTCTACACTGATACCAACAAAGTAGGGTGAGTAACTCTATCGATATCAATGCGACCTCATGTTTGACCCTTGTGTGAGAAGGGCTTCCCAGGACAGGATGTTGCAAATGGAATTTAACACTCCCTAACACAATATGCTATTGTGTGTTTTGTGTTTTTGGAGAGTGTATCTCTATTCCTACTCCAAAGCGCTAGCCTAACTAAATGTTGGTGTAAAAGAGCCCTAGAAAAGAGTTACTAGATAAATTTTATGATTACGCAGTGTTATTAAGAGCTGTTGTTTACTCAAAGGAAACGGAGATGAAACTTATGTTGTATGACTCTGACCCAACAATGCAAGGATGAGAATGGAATAGATCAATTTTTGTTCAATGAATCCTATGTATGGGAGGGAAAGAGAAAGTTTTCTAGATCAACCTTGAACTACTATGCAAAATTTCCTTTAAAATGCAAATGCAACAAATCACGCATCAAATAACAAGGCTCTATTGCTTCTTTTTCAACACTTCAACAATTTGATTTTCAATGTTTTTGAAGACAAAAATGATTTTTTGAAAGAAAAAACTTTGTTCACTTTTCAAAAAGGACCTTCACTATCCCAATGAGAGTACAGAAAATCAGAGAACCAATGAACAAGCAATGATAATAACCCAATCCACTCTTTCAATGAAAAAAAAAACAAAAAAAACCAATATAGTCTTTTCAAATGCAAAAGAAAATGATCTTTCAAACCATAAGCAAATGACAAAGACCAAGAAAACTCAAATTTCAACCAATCACTGGTTCTTAACTAATCAAACACACTCAGATTCTGAAGTCAGATAGAATGGTTTTGCCAAGAAAAGTCAAGAAACGAAAGTCAAGACCAAAATGACAAGAAGAGCCTTGAAATCCTAAGACTGTTCATGCATGAAAATGAAGACAATAAAGACACCAATCAATGGTCCAAGAAACTTTTATGAGGCACCTAAACTGATCTGGGCAGTTGAAGATACCAAAGCTCAAATCCAAAATTTTGAAAAAATGAGTTCGCAGGCTGGTTGTATTACACAGTGTGAGAATCACTGATTCTCATAGGTGACCCTTGAGCATGGTGTGAGAACCTCGCACTGAACCTTAAAGGCAGAATGTGAACTCTACAAATTCTCGCAGGCTGCAGTGAAGTGCAGTGCAAGAATGTCTGAACATAAACAAAATTTTGGAAAATGAAGCAAAATTTTAAAAGGCCTCTGGACCCAGAGGGTCTATCAGGATATCTTGAAGACTCAGAGATTGATAGGACAGGAGAAAAGTGAAACCAGAGAAAATGGCCACAGAAAAATACCAAAACTCACAAAGAAAATGGGATGATCCCCAGTGGAGTCACCAATTTTTTTATTGAATAAATCTATAGGTGTGGACACTAACCGATCTCCCTAGATCCACATGG
>JASDQU010683695.1:50562-90586 GCA_032191745.1 Picea mariana
AAATGGTGGTAAGATAAATGAATGAACAAGAGTGTTGTATAATTTGGACCGTCACAAGATAGTACAACTCACAATTGTATGTAATCAAATGAGCATCATGCATAAATCAACTTTAAATAAGAAAACATGTGGATAGGTGGATTTTGTCTGTGTGGGGGAACAAATAAAAACAAATGCTAGTGTCCTAAAAGACATATCATCCTTCCTCTCAAATAGCATTGGGCCTTCCAAAATCACTCAACAGTGGGGTCTGAATCCACCAGAAGAGGAACTAGTGAAGGTTGAAATAATCAGTTATAATGAGGGGTAGAGGGTGCATATCCCAAAAGAGCTGGCGATATTTCCCAATAGCCACACAAAATATGATCAAGGTGTAATTTCAACCAACAATCGCCACATGGGTAGATGTCCTAAATTTTGGTCACTAGGTACCTCGGTCAAAGTGTGGTATTTATATTTTCTTCCTCAAAAATGGGTCATAGGCTAGATCCCTTCCAAGAGTTGGGTGACTCAAGGGGGGATGCATAGAACAACTAGACCTTGTCCTTCAACCCTTCACGGGTATCTCCCTGCCTTATGGTATAGGAACACTTGACTTGGAGGATTTGAAAGTTCCCTATTTTTCAACTTCTAATGTTTGAAAATGTGTGAACTAGATAACGAGGGGTTATTTGCATGCCCTCCCCCGAGATCCTACATAGACTAAAAAAATTATTTTGGCACCTCTTGTGGAGGAAAACTTAGTGAGTTTTTGGAAATTTTTTAGATGTGGTGGGCTAAGAGATTGGGTCTGTGAACCAATCTCGTTTGAATTAATGGGTGTGGATGATTTCCAAAAGTAGTGGGATGTTTTGAAATTCCTTTGGAGAAAATCTACTTCAACCTCCACTACTCAAAGTAGAAATTATGTGAGTGAGGAATGACTTTGTGTGTGATAAAGTGAAAAAAGTGTGCCAAGTTTTTAATAAGTTAGGTGTGAGATTGCAACATGTGGACTTTGTGTGGTCCTTACAAATATTTGTTACCTAGCTTACAAAGTGTCATTGGTACAACCTTGCAGAATTTTAAAATCCCTAAAGAACTAGCATGTGGACATATGGGTCCTTTACAAATCCTTTAAACTCCCTAAATTTTGTTTACACTAAGAAAGATATAAAAATATCCTAGATTGTATGCATGTGGGAATGTATGGGCCCATTACTTTGATACTTAAACTTCCCTAGATTGTGATGTAAAGTAAGAAAGAAATTTCAAGAAACTATCCTAAGTTTGCAACATGTGGGCATGTATGGGCCCTTACAACTTTAAGATGATTTCAAAAAACTAAGAGGAACCCTTAGGGGGGATTTGTCCTCTCCTAAATATTTTTGTTAAGGGAGATGAAATGTCCCTTTAATCACCTTTATGATTCTCAAAATCACACGAGGGTGCGAGAGAATACCATAATCAAGGGTCAAAGATAACTTCTAGTCCCAATGTAAGTGATTTACATATGATAGCAATAATCTCAACTTAAAAATTTTACAAACCCAACAAGCCATCCATGTGGCAGCCAAAGAAAAAGAGGAGAATATTTGGTTCTATTTTACCCCCTAAGTGCCTATGTTTATCTAACCTTTCATATTGGAAAGGATTCTATGTGGAGTTCATTTTCCATACAAAGTGTATGAAAGAAAAAATATGAAGGCTAGGGGCCTTCAAATCATCATAAAAACCCTTACAATTTTGAAAAACTAGATTTGTGCGTGGGTTACAATTATGACAGGTGCGCAGAATGTGTAGTACAAATAATTTTGTGGCACACATAGTGTGTTGAGTGTGTGTCTGTGGGAAGGAGAATCTGTGTACTTCTTATTACACATTGAGTGGGGGTTCTGAGTGAAATACTCCTCCTTCAGCTCCAAATTTTTCCTTTGATAGGTTGGGCTAGGATGGTTTTGGTACCTTGTTGACGGGCGAAAATGAATGCTTGCCAACTGGAAGAGTGGATCTGGTTCGGGGTTGTCTAAATAACCCAAGCCGTTTGGAATGACCAACCCTGACGGGTTTAGCGGCTCTTTTGGCCTATCTAAGTCCTAGGAAAACAAAAGAAAACTACACTAAGGAACTAATCTAAATGAAAACAATAATTAAAGCAAACTAATAAACAAATCTGAAATAAATATATACAATCTATTACCTAAACTATACAGTAATATTTCTATAAAATTAAATGTTCAATTATCAATAGAATTAGATATAACTACAAATGTACAATATTTACAGATTATAGATGTAAATGAAAACCTGCAAAAAATCATTTGTAAACTGCCCTAAGATAGCGAAACTATTGTTTTTTGATTTTTGTAATTTTATGAGAAAGAAATTAAATAAAAAAAACTATCTAAGCTAAGCAACTAAAATAATAACTCTAACTATAAATCTAAACTATATATATATATATATGTATCTAAACTACTTAAATAACACTAATAAATTAACTATTAATTAACAAATAACAAACTGACCTGAAGTAACGCTTCAGGTTTGTCTTGTATGAAATAGTTGATATAGTTGTTCAGTGGGAGGAAACCCGCACCAGATTCTCCACAAGCTTCTCGTAAACAAGAAGAAGTTGTGCTTTCCAAATATCAATAACAGGATAAACAAGACATAAACAATTACAACAGACTTATAATTTACAAATCATCACATTAGATAAATTTGTTTGCAAAGATTTGTATAAAATGATTCATTTAACGAAAAAGATAAATCTTTAGTTCATTAAATTGAAACAAGGTAATTGTTGTACTTTAAAATAAGAGAAATCAGATATGGAAAACACATAAACCAAATCACATCAACCTACAATGAATTACGATAGCTAAAGTAGTCGATAATTAATTGCGAACTGATATGAAGAAAACATGAAATAAAAGTTTGATATATTGAAAGCTAAAGTTGTTACATGACATCAAATTTCATCCCAGTCTGTATTATTATAAATCCATAGTCTGGTTCTCCCAACAGTGATGATGATGGGTCTCTTACAAAATGACAAGTATTTAAAGACCTCCCACAGGGTAAAACATCCCTGTGGGAATTATCAAAACAGTTTACAAAAAATCTAGGAACAATCTCCCAAGTCCCTATTTTTTCCCTATGACTAGCAACTGAAAACTATATCTAAACTGCTACATCATGTCCCATTTGTCAATGAAGTTCGTAGGTACCTGTAAGGAGACAAGAATATAGAAGTTTAGATAATGTTTTATTGATAAAATTGACCAAAATCTATTTTTTAAGACTAGCAACAGAATCTTGAGATTCTGTAGCTGGTCTAATTTGAGCACAGAATGGTTTTAAAATCAATCCAAAAATTAACAACATTATATTCGACTTATTAAACCAAAACTAATTCCAAACGAAGCGAATTATTCATACCACAACAAATCAAAACTTGTATGCAAATTGAACAAATGAAATCGTAATCTAATTAATCAATTGGTAACAGGATATCTGAGATTTGTCAAACAACTTTCATTACCAATTCGGAACATACAGAATTGATCGACAGTTGTAGAATCAACGAAATCATCTCTTGAACCAATTTCAAAACAGACCATAATTGATTTAGTCAAGTCTTACATATGAATTCAATAGAGACCAAATATGTCAAATCGAACTTAACAGAATCATTGTTGAATGAAAATGGAACTAACAGGATCATATATTTTTTTTAGTTTACAACTAATAGAATTACATCAAACGACCATGCTAATTGTGGCACGTAGCATCGTTTCAGAACCAAAAAAAAAAAATTGAATCGAACTAATTTGGGACCGACACAATCGTTATGCAAAATCATATTTACCAAGCAAATCTTGTGTGCAGGTCGAATGCAATCCAAAATGAAAATATTGATTCAATACAAAACAGAATCATTCATGGTAAATCGAAGTCAACAGGATCATTTTGAATTCATTAGAAACAATAGAACTAATCGAAATCATACCCAAACGATTATCCTAATTCAAACAAAATCAATAAACAATCAATCGTTTATACTAATCTGAGAAAAATTGCATAACCAAATCTTAGCTATATTTGTTTTTAGCAAAATGAATCTGCTGTACATGATTCACAACGAAATCGTTTTTGGTGATCCGATTATAACATAATCATTTTAAATATATTAAAACAAACAAAGCTAATTGAAAACAAATCCAATTGATTATATTAATTCAAACCAACTCATAAAACAAAATTAATATTGAAATTCATACCTGGGCAGTAAGAAAACAAGTCAGTCATGATAATTTTGAATTGACAAAGGCCGTTGTTGCCTCGACATTTCTAAAAAAAATTGAACTGGTGGTCTTTTGTTTTTTCTCGTTAGCTTGTAGCTTGTCGTTCTCCTTTGATAGGACTGTCACCTATTCTCCTAACGATTTGATCTTTGATTGCAACAGGGGAACGTCGGTGTAATAGCGCTCTAGCCAAGCATTACATTGGGTACATGGTGATTGATTGGGCTTTGGAAACACAGGCGAGGGTTTGTTCAAGTTACCAAGGGTTTCCTTGTGCATCTTCATTCCAGGGTAATTAGGGTCGTTCTTGAGGCACGGAGGTAAATTAGAGACATAGTCATAGGGTTTCATAGAGCATAGGACATGGGAATAGGGGTATTCCTCAGCTAGGAAATGCTCAATATCATAGTCTGAGTCCTCACTCAACACTATTGGCTTCTGATCAATGTTTGGCTTGGGTTTATTCCTAGCGCATCTTGATATACATCGAGCATGTTTCTTCCCCTTACTGTTGACAGTAGAATCACCCTTATCTTTCTTCCTCACCAGCTTCTTTTCGGCCTCAGTCTTGTCTTTAGTACACAGGTTGGCTATGGTATCAGGTAGGTTGATGTCAGGGAAATCCGAGGGTTTGACAGGGGGTAGAAGGATATGAAATGGAATGACCGGTCCAACCGATGTTTCAACAACCACAACCTTGTCCACTTGGAAAGACTCGGGAGTGACAAAGCGATTCCTAGATAGGAAGGCCTGCCAACTATCATCATGAAGGCTCAAATGATGGACGACTATAACTTTGATCAAGCTGTGATGAAAAAGGCTGCTATCAACATTATCACGCTTGAATCTTGTAGACATCTTGTAAAGACTACACAAGAAGGAATGCGGCATGTTCAAAGGGTAGCCTATAAAATTCATCAATAACCAAAGATGATACATAAATACCAATCCATACCGACCTTCCCAGGTCACAAACTGTTTAACAATCACCAAAAGATCGTGCCACCTGGGTTTGTGGGTAGTGATAGGCATACCTTTATCACAAGAAATAATCTTCCTTGATGTGAATAGAAGAGGCCATGGTACTTTGTCTACCTTGGAGTTTTTAAACCATCGTTGCCCTGAAGTTGGTAGTCCTGTAGCTGAGCTCATGAATTCCTCATTGAGCTCGAGCTGTATGTCTCCAACCTTAGCCCTGCATCCGTCAAAGGTGAGGGCGAATTGTTGGGAAACCGAAAGGTTGAAACCCTCGAACCTTTGGATAAACACCAGCCAGCCACCGTTTTCCAAATCTTTGCGAGCATTATCGAATAGCAATAGAGTCTGGATACCATTTGGTTCTATGTGTACCATTAGCGCCATAGAACATAATACATAGTGGGCAAGGGTTTACGGCCAAGGGTTCGAACAAGGCATTCGCAGTATCGATAACACACAGGCTTACCCAAAAATCAACAGAGATGACCCGGGATAGGGGGAAGGCATTAATGCTCAAATGTGCGAGGGTGGTGGAGCTAGATCAGCCCATGCAAAATAGTCATTTCATAAGTACAACTGACGGTGCATATAGCGATTCAAATCATAATTGCATATGTTAAAAACAATTCCATTTAAACAATTAATGAAATCTATGGTAAGTTGGCCAAACGTTTGCGCAAGAAATAGTATTAGCATAGTTTTAAAACCAAAACAATGATTCGAAATCAACACCAAGGGTTTGATCATATCACATATGTGTTGTATGAAATGATTATACCAAGGGTTTAACCACACATCAATGTGTTTTCATGAAACCAACGTGTCAAGGAAATCGATGAAAGACTGTAGATCATGAAACCACCAATGTATTAAGGACTTGATCACAAGAATATCATCACAGTCTTATAAAAATGAAGTCATATTAACAATTAAAGAATGCCAAATGAGTAAAGATTGTGGAGCCTTACCAACTGTGTAATCATAATTAAATTGGAAATGCAGTGGACATATAGACAAGAGTGACCATAACAATCCATTGACGATTTTAATGTGACTTCGAAATCAAAGTTTTCACACTTGCAGTCGTGAAAACGAGGACAAAGACAAGTGTGCAAATTGCACAAAAATAATAGTGTTGTTTTATTCCAAAGATTGCGATGAAAATCAAGGGTTGCAAAACACTGGTGTAGGCAGATTATAAGGATAGGATAAAAATGCGAATTGGCTGCCAACAATGGAAACACACTGGTAGAAGCAGTTATCTCTGCCAAAAGAACAAATTCAGATTAAGATAACAAGAATAATTCCAACAGAAATAACCAGAAAATTGTTTAAACATCATCAATGATCAAATATTCCAGCAGTGTTTAAAGGATGAAAACTGATAACAGTCTTAAGATAAGCGATCCACGATATTAAAGATAAAATCTCCAATACTGTTCACAAGGCCACTGCTGCAAGCAGGCATCCATAGCCTTGACAGGGTTTCCATTTAACCCACTCTGATATCTGTATCCTGCCAAGAAGTTCCAAATCAAAATAAAGGACATTTTAAGGTCAAAGGTTTCATATTTGCAAATTTTCATATACCTGACATTGCTTCACTGCCAGCCGGCCTGCTCAATACCCCGGTGAAGTTGTCTTGGCGTCATGCATGCATTTACCCGCTGCCAGTAGACCTGTTTATCATCCCAACGGGTTTACAAGCACTTCCCACAACTCTTTAATGATTTATTTTGTTTTTTAAAGATATATAATTGAGCGGGGTGACGCTGATAGTTTAGCATATTTTTTTACAGACCTCAACAGAATTTTTTAGAACTATCCTTCATTAAGATCCAGAGATAGTTTATTTACAAAACCAACCTTCTAAGGCAGGGAGACATCTTTTGAGTCATTCCGTTAAGGAATAGGGATAGCGTGAGAAGATAATGGATGATCGCGACAAGCTTTACTCACAGATCGAAATCAGTTCACTTCTTTCAAACAACAGTCTTTTCTTAACACAGATGTAAATTTCAAAAGTATACAATTGATGTTTACACAATTTTTCAGTCATTACAGTGAAAGAATTTTCTATTTTCCCTATCTGAACAGTTCCAAAATTCAGGTATGGGTATTTCCAAAAGAAAAACTGATAAGCGCAAAGAAAAAATCAAAACCGAAACAACAAAAGAAAAGCAAACAAAGAAAAATATGTACATAGTATACAAAAGGTTGTCATCAGGCGAAATATCTTTTCAGAGCTTGGCCATTCACCAGATAGGTGTTAGGCTGCCCCTCTAGATTCTGTAATCGGAAAGAGCTGGGACCCAGTTTCTTGGCAATTAAAAACGGTCCAAGCCATAAGTTTTGAAATTTCGTGTGCTCTCCCTTTCCCTCATGTGGTTTGTCCCATTTCAAGATGAGGTCACCTACTTCAAGGTTCCTATGAGAGGCATAGTTGGAATCAAACTAGCTTTTGACCACTAGTTGATGCTGATCTAAATTACGTTTATCTTGAGCTCTTACCTCTTCTAGTTTCATTAAAGCGTTGATTCGTTTTTCCAAAGAGGGATAGTCTTCCTCTTGTATTTTCTGTGATAGCTATAGTGAGGGAAGAAGAATGTGTGGTGGCATAATTGCTTCTCTACCATAAACAAGAAAAAAGGGAGAATTACCTACAACAGTTTTTGGTGTTACCCTATCGGCCCAGATTGCGTTTAACAGTGCATTGTGCCAGTTTTTGTGATTTTCAGCCACCATTCTCTTGATAATTTTAATCAGATTCTTATTTGTTGATTCTACCAATCCATTGCCTTGGGGGTAGTAGCTGGCAGAATACTTCAATTTAATTCCTTTTTCTAAAGAGAACTCGCTCATCTCAAGAGAGGAAAAATAAGAAGTGTTATTGAATACTAAACAGTCAGGGATACCAAAACGAGTGATAATATTTGAATTTAAAAAAGAAATTACCTGGCTGTTATTCATAGTTCTTAATGCGGCAGCTTCAGACCACCTGGTGAAATAATCTGTGGCTGTTATGATAAAATTATGTTGCTGTGAGGATGGCGGATTGATTGGACCTATGACATCAAGGCCCCACTGCTGAAAAGGAGAGTCTACTGAAACAGGCTGCAAAGGAAAGGCTGGTTTCTGTAACCGCCCTGATGCTTTTTGACAAATAATACACTTGCGACACAAGGCATGGGCGTCTCTAAAAAGTGTGGGCCAGTAATAACCCACTCTCAAAACTTTATGGGTGGTGGTGTCACCACCAAAATGCCCACCAGCTTCTCCTGCATGCAACTCTAGTAAGACCTTTTCTGCTTCGTCTTTCTCAAGACAGTGCATCAGTACACCATCAAAATTTCGACGAAACAGAATACCATTAACCAAATGAAAGGAGGCAGAATTTAATCTTAACACTCTTATTTTAGTGGGATCTAGGTGACGGGGGGCTGACCCATGTTCGAGACAGAATTTTATATCATCATACCATGGACTGACAGAGTTTTGTGCACAACAGATTGCATTTTGATCGTGTTGTCCTAGGTTTGACCTATCATTTTCTTCTTGTTTTCCTGCTATCGATTCAGCAACTAACTTGCATAACCCTTGGCCTCTCACTATCTGAGCTGGGGTGATTTCTATGTCATACTCCTGCAAGGAGGTAACCCAGTTCGCCCTCTTTTCACCTAGCTCTTTCTGCACTAACAGGTTCCTGACGGCTGGATAAGGGACAATAAATTTCATCCTAGATTTCAAAAGATAAGACCGGAAGTGTTTGACTACTTTGAAAACAGCGTAGGCTTGTTAATTTACCACTGGGTAATTAAGTTCCGCACCTTTGAAAGAAGATCTCATAAAGGCAATGGGTACTTCGTTGTTTTCTGCGTTCTTTTGAGTTAGGACTGCAACGTAGGAGCGGTCAGAAGAAAAAGTGTATAGCGTGAAGTCTTTTGAAAAGTTGGGGTTCATGAGAGAAGGAGCGTCTATTATGGCCTTCTTTATTGCATTAAAATCTTGGTTTTCTAAGGGTCCCCAATGATATTGTACGTCTTTCTTAATCAAATTCTATAAAGGTCTAACCATTTCGGAGAAACTGGGGACGAATCTCCCGACAAAGTTTATCTGGCCTAAGAAAGTCTGCATAGACTTTTTTGATGAGGGAGGGGGAAGTTTCATGATGGCTTGAGTCCTTTTGGGGTCGATAATCATCCCTTCGCTTGATACAATGAATCCAAAGAGTTTACCTTGTTCTACAACGAAAATAGATTTTTTAGGGTTTAAGGAAATGTCGTATTTACGACATCGCTGTAGAACGGTTCTCAAATGAGCTAGATGATAAGTTTTTTTCTTCAAAAAGACGGTAACGTCATCCAGGTAAAATACGACGGACTGATTGATCAAGCCTTGGAAAGCGATGTCCATCACTCTCTGGAAAGTGGCACCGGCATTAATCAATCCAAAGGGCATTTTTCGATAAGCGTAGGTGCTCCATGGAGTGCGGAAGGTAGTTTTAAGTTGGTCTGGAGGAGACATTAGGACTTGATTGTACCCTAAGAAAACATCTAATAAAGATATCCTCTCAGAACCAGATACTTGTTAAAGGATTTGTTCCATGGGTGGGATAGGGTAGTTGTCTTTATTAGACGCTCTATTAAGGTTTCGAAAATCGACACATAGTCGGATTTCCCCACTTTTCTTCTGGACAGGGACAAGGTTAGAAACCCATTGAGTGTGCCTGATAGGGAAAATTATCTTAGCATTAAGGAGTTTATTCAATTCTTTTTTGATGGTCGGTTCGAGCTTAGGGTGCATTTTTCTTAATTTTTGTTGAAAGGGCATGGTTTGGGGTTTCATAGGAATGACGTGTTGTATGATGTTAGGGTCGAAAGTTTTAAGGTCATCATACGTACACAAAAAAACATCTTTAAATTCTTTAAAAAATTTAATAAATGCATCTTTTTCTTGTGCAGAACACCCAACCCCTAAATTAATGCACTGTGGATTATCATCAGTTCCCAAGTTTACTTTTTTATATAATAAAGAGGAACTATTGGTTTTACAGTTGACCGATTTTTTGAATTTATCTTGAAGATCGTAAAATTTCTCTAATCTAACTACAGATTTAGGGATTGAATTTACCATGTTCGATGAAGATTCAAGAGTTCTAGGATTTGGTATTACCGTGAAATCACGCAAATTGTCGTCGTGAGTGCATTCGTCGATCACTGCACCTTGAAAAGTTTCTTCCATATGCAGGAAGCTAATAATCTGTTGATCGTCGTCGAAGACTCTCCAGTTTGTGATGTTGTCGGGAATGGATGGCCTGAACAACAGTTCGACGGAGAATGCATCCGGGGACAAGCCTTCTGTAGGAAAGAGTTTAGAAGCTACGTTAGCTAATAAATCAGCTTCAGAATTATTCAATCTAGGAATAGAATTTATATTGAAAGCAGAAAACTTATTCATTAAACTCCATACCTCAGATTGGCATCTTTTAAGATGCGGAGACAGACAGTGGATAGAATCCCTTACCTGTCTAACCACGATTTCGGAATCGCAAAAGACAACCAAGTTTTGAATGTTCATGTCTAAATCTTTTCTAAGGCCCTGCAGTAAAGTCTCATATTCTATTGTGTTATTAGTACATTCAAATTCTAACCTACATGCAATCAAGGTTTTGTTACCTGCCGGATCGATAATAACGCAACCTGCACCAGCTCCTTCTTTGGACTTTGACCCGTCAAAATAAAGAGACCAAATTTTATTTTTATCGGGTGCATGAGACCATTGTGTAGAAGCTGTTGGTTGCACATATGCTACAATCTCGGACTGCTGTTATGGATTGGTGATAGATGAAGTCTCTACCATGAAATTGTCGAAAAAGGTGTCCATCCCTTGTATTTCAATTGAATCGGTAGAAGGTGTAAATGGTTCATTGGGATCGTTCATATCTGTGACTATGAACTTTAGGTAACGTTCACAATTTACCTTGATCTTGTTGGGCTTGCCATTCTCGGGTAGCCACATGTGAGACCAATCTGTCGCAAAATAGCCGTGTAGCTGCTCGGACCAAACCCTGCTTAAAAACATACCGTACACTTCTGGAATATCCACAACAATAATATCAATTACTTGATGAACTTTGGGGTTAGACGATAATCCTATAATCACATTCCTTAATTCGCCTATAACTTTAACATTAGTTCGATCAAGTTGGATGATTTTTAATGTGGATGGTTCAACTTCAGCATTAATCTTCTGACACACAGACCATGGCATTATATTGGATGTCGCTCCTGAATCTACCATACAATTGTGCACGTTTCTATTAAAGATTTCGAAAGTTAACAAAATGGGAGGTACATTCCTACGAGTACTAAGAGTGGTAGTTTGTGGCTTTTTACTTGCAGTTTCTACAGCTAATTTATCTACATTATTTACATTATTTACAGGAAGGCTTCCCTTCTCTTGAGGATTAGAATTATTCTTAGCCGAAGTCTTCAGAGGAACTTTGTTCTGAACAACCCTGTTACTGCTTGAATTACCATTTTTGCTATTTTCTGAGATGTTCTGTAACATTTTTTGTAGCAGAAATGGAAATTTTAATAACTCATAAACAGAAATGTTAGCCCTTAACTTTTTAAGATCTTCAACCAAATCATAATCCAATTTGGGGTTTACATGACTCTGTTTAGTCTCAGTTGGTTTAGATTGCTTCGGGGGAAAAGTCGTAGTGTTTTCGGAAGAAGGTTTGTTTGTTGTCTTACTCCTAGTGTTGTAGGGATGAACTGTCTCGAAATTATCTTGGAAAATACTATCCGAGAAGTGTCCAAAAAGGTTCGGAGTAGGTTCTTCTTCTTGAACTGTCTCTTGTTCAACTACCTCCTCAGGAACCTCAGGAGGCATCAAGTTATCCTGGGCTTCTAGAATTGTTTGTAGAGCGTATTGCAGACTTTCTAGATTAAGGCCTTCGGTAGTAGGATTAGGTCGGTTGGTGGGAAAAGTTTTCCTGAATGGGGGTTTATAAGGCCCTTTTCTCGAAGAAGCTTCTTCGACCGTCCTTTTCAAATATATGACTTGATTTGACATTTTTTGAACGACTTTAGTTAGGTTTTCTAAATCAGAGATTTCAGGTTGTTCTTTACTTTGAGTAGGCCTAGGGAGGATTTCGATCTTCTTTTTGGAAGAAGAACTAGTCTCTGTTTCATTGCTAGTAGTGTCTTTTAAACTAAGTATGTCATTTTCAATCTGGCTAGCCTCTTCGAAGGCCTCTAACAACGTGGCTTTCTTAGATCATTTAACCCAAATGGCTATACATTGATGCAAGGCTTTAGTATAGTATGCTATGATAAGATTCTCAGCAGGCATAGAATCCGTAGGGATTCATTTTTTAAGTGTTAAGAATCTCTGATTAAAGTCTTTAATTTTCTCTTTTGGGTTCATTCTTAAGCTAGAAAGTTCCATAACTAGAACTTCTATAGTTTTATCATCTCCAAACTTTTCCAAAAAGCAGGATTCAAACTTTTCCCAAGACACAATGGTATGGAGTTGTTGGGAAAAGTACCATGTAGATGCATTGCCCTCAAAAGTGTAGGGGAACAACCTAGAGACCACGTCTTCATGCTCGACATTGTGGATTCTTATGGATAACATAAAATTTTTAATGTGATCTTCAGCGATCTGTTTAGAGTCAGGGTCAAACTTGGGAAGCCACTTCTCTGGATGCTTGGGTAAGGGGTGTTGAGGCCTAGGTACAGCTACTGCATCCTGGTCGAGCCAAGGTCTGGCAGGGTTGTTCTGGTTGGCCATTGGTGTAGGCGGTGTGGAAGGCTGAGAAGAGAATATGCCTTCGTCAGAAAAATCTTTTCCCGAAGAAGAAGGAGGTGATGGAGGTGGTGAGGGAGGTATTCTAGATCCCCCTGTAGCAGGAGTGAGGATTGGATCTGTAGGGTTCACAGTGAGATTAGTCCCTCCAAGTTGTTCTCTGATATCAGAGAAATCTAAAGGTTGTTGCAAAGGTCGATTCGGTTTCCTTAAACGGGCCAAGGCACTATGTGTTCTTATGAGAGATTGGCGGACAATCTCTTGTACGTCACCACCTGTAGGATTTCGGGTTGCTGGTTCGACTGTGATCTGTGGATCGTCGTTTGATGTGGTTGCTGTTTGAGGGGGGATGTTGTCATTTGAATGAATTATTGTCACTATAGGTGAGCGATTAGGTGGTGGAGGAGTCTTACGACCGCCTCGTGCCATTAATAAATTGCAGGCCCTCCTTCTAGCGCCATTTGTTGGCAGGTGAAAATGAACGCTTGCCAACTGGAAGAGTGGATCCGGTCCAAGGTTGTCTAAATAACCCAAGCCGTTTGGGATGACCCACCCTGACGGGTTTAGCGGCTCTGTTGGCCGATCTAAGTCCTAGGAAAACAAAAGAAAACTACACTAAGGAACTAATCTAAATGAAAACAATAATTAAAGAAAACTAATAAAAAAATCTGAAATAAATATATACAATCTATTACCTAAACTATACAGTAATATTTCTATAAAATTAAATGTTCAATTATCAACAGAATTAGATATAACTACAAATGTACAATATTTACAGATTATAGATTTAATTGAAAACCTGTAAAAAATCATTTGTAAACTGCCCTAAGACAACGAAACTATTGTTTTTTGATTTTTATAATTTTATGAGAAAGAAATTAAATAAAAAAAACTATCTAAGCTAAGACACTAAAATAATAAATCTAACTATAAATCTAAACTATATATATATATATCTATCTAAACTACTTAAATAACACTAATAAATTAACTATTAATTAACAAATAGCAAACTGACCTGAAGTAACGCTTCAGGTTTGTCCTGTATGCAATAGTTGATATAGCTGTTTGGTGGGAGGAAACCCGCACCAAATTCTCCACAAGCTTCTTGTAAACAGGAAGCAGCGGTGCTCTCCAAATATCAATAACAGGATAAACAAGACATAAAAAATTACAACAGTCTTATAATTTACAAATCATCACATTAGATAAATCTGTTTGCAAAGATTTGTATAAAATGATTCATTTAACGAAAAAGATAAATCTTTAGTTCATTAAATTGAAACAAGGTAATTGTTGTACTTTAAAATAAGAGAAATCAGATATGGACAACACATAAACCAAATCACATCAACCTGCAACGAATTATGATAGCTAAAGTAGTCGATAATTAATTGCGAACTGATATGAAGAAAACATGAAATAAAAGTTTGATATATTGAAAGCTAAAGCTGTTACAAGACATCGACTTTCATCCCAGTCTGTATTATTATAAATCCATAGTCTGGTTCTCCCAACAGTGATGATTATGGGTCTCTTACAAAATGACAAGTATTTAAAGACCTCCCACAGGGTAAAACATCCCTGTGGGAATTATCAAAATAGTTTACAAAAAATATGGGAACAATCTCCCAAGTCCCTATTTTTTCCCTATGACTAGCAACTGAAAACTATATCTAAACTGCTACAGTATGTCCCATTTGTCAATGAAATTCATAGGTACCTATAAGGAGACAAGAATATAGAAGTTTAGATAATGTTTTATTGATAAAATTGATCAAAATCTAATTTTTATGACTAGCTACAGAATCTTGCGATTATGTAGCTGGTCTAATTTGAGCATAGAATCGTTTTAAAATCAATCCAAAACTTAATAGCATTATATTCAACTTATTAAACCAAAACTAATTCCAAACAAAGCGAATTATTCATACCACAACAAATCAAAACTTGTATGCAAATTGAACAAATGATATTGTAATCTAATTAATCAATTGACAACAGGATATGTGAGATTTGTCAAACAACTTTCATTACCAATTTGGAACATACAGAATCGATCGACAGTTGGAGAATCAACGAAATCATCTCTTGAACCAATTTCAAAATAGACCATAATTGATTTAGTCAAGTCTTACATACGAATTCAATAGAGACCAAATATGTCAAATTGAACTTCACAAAATCGTTGTCGAATCAAAATGGAACTAACAAGATCATATTTTTTTTTTAGTTTACAACTAATAGAATTACATCAAACCAATATTCATCAAATGACCATGATAATTGTGGCATGCAGCATCGTTTCAGAACCAAAACAAAAAAATTGAATCGAACCAATTTGGGACCGACACAATCGTTATGCAAAATCGTATTTACCAAGCAAATCTTGTGTGCAGGTCAAATGCAATCCAAAATGAAAATATTGATTCAATACAAAACATAATCATTCATGGTAAATCGAAGTCAACAGGATCATTTTGAATTCATTAGAAACAACAAAACTAATTGAAATCAAACCCAAACGATTATCCTAATTCAAATGGAATCAATAAACAATCAATCGTTTATACTAATATGAGAAAAATTGCATAACCAAATCTTAGCTATATTTGTTTTTAACAAAATGAATCTACTGTACATGATTCACAACGAAATCATTTTTAGTGATCCGAGTATAACAGAATCATTTTAAATCTATTAAAACAAACAAATCTAATTGAAAACAAATCCAATCGATTATATTAATTCAAACCAACTCATAAAACAAAATTAATATTGAAATTCATACCTGGGCAATAAGAAAACAAGTAAGTCATGATAATTTTGAATTGACAAAGGCCGTTGTTGCCTTGACATTTCTGAAAACAATCGAACTAGTGGTCTTTTGTTTTTTCTCGTTAGCTTGTAGCTTGTCGTTCTCCTTTGACAGGACTGTCACCCGTTCTTCTAATGATTTGATCTTTGATTGCAACAGGGGAACGTCAGTGTAATAACTCTCTATCCAAGCATTACATTGGGTACATGGTGATTGATTGGGCTTCGGCAACACAGGAGAGGGTTTGTTCAAGTTACCAGGGGTTTCCTTGTGCAGCTTGATTCCAAGGTAATTAGGGTCATTCTTGAGGCACATAGGTAAATTAGAGACATAGTCATAGGGTTTCGTAGAGCATAGGCCATGGGAATAGGGGTATTCCTTGGCTAGGAAACACTCAATATTGGAGTTTGAGTCCTTTCTCAGCACTATTAGCTTCTGATCAACGTTTGGCTTGGGTTTATTCCTATCACATCTTGATATCCATCGAGCATGTTTCTTCCCCTTACTATTGATAGTAGAATCACCCTTATCTTTCTTCCTCACCGGCTTCTTGTCGGCCTCAGTCTTGTCTTTAGTACACGGGTTGGCTATGGTATCGGGTAGGTCGATGTTAGGGAAATCCGAGGGTTTGATAGGGGGTAGAAGGATATGAAATGGCACAGTCGGTCCAACCAATGTTTCAGCAACCACAACCTTGTCCACTTGGACAAACTTGGGAGTGGCAAAGTGATTCCTAGATAGGAAGGCCTGCCAACTATCACCATGAAGGCTCAAATGATGGATGACTATAACTTTGATCAAGCCATGATGAAAAAGGCTTCTATCAACCTTCTCACATTTGAATCTTTTAGATATCTTGTAAAGACTATGCAATAAGTAATGTGGCATGTTCAAAGGGTAGCCTATAAAATTCATCAATAACCGAAGATGATACAGAAATACCAATCCATGCTGACCTTCGCAGGTCACAAACTATTTAACAATCACCAAAAGATCGTGCCACTTGGGTTTGAGGGTAGTGATACACATACCTTTATCACAGGAAACAATCTTCCTTGATGTGAATAGAAGAGGCCACGACACCTCGTCTACCTTGGAGTTTTTAAACCAACGTTGCCCTGAAGCTGGTAGTCCTATAGATGAACTCATGAATTCCTCATTGAGATTGAGTTTTATGTCTCTGACCTTAGCCCTGCATCCGTCAAAGGTGAGGGAAAATTGTTGGGCAACCGAAAGGTTGAAACCCTCGAACCTTTGGATAAACACCAACCAGCCACCATTTTCCAAATCTTTGTGAGAATTATCGAATAGCAACAGAGATTGGCTACCATTTGGTTCTATGTGTACCACCGGTGCCATAGAACAGAATACACAGTGGGAAAGGGTTTACGGCCAAGGGTTCAAAAAAGGTATTCGCAGGATCGATAGCACACAGGCTTACCCAAAAATCAACAGAGATGACCCGGGATAGGGGGAAGGCATTAATGCTCGAATGTGCGAGGGTGGTGGAGCTAGATCAGCCCATGAAAAACAGTCGTTTCATAAGTACAACTGACGGCGAATATAGCGATTCAAATCATAATTGCATATGTTAAAAACAATGTCATTCAAACAATTAATAAAATCTATGGTAAGTCGACCAAACGTTTGCACAAGAAATAGTATTAGCATAGTTTTAAAACCAAAACAATGATTTTAAATCAACACCAAGGGTTTGATCATATCACATATGTGTTGTATGAAATGATTATACCAAGGGTTTAACCACACATCAATGTGTTTTCATGAAACCAATGTGTCAAGGAAATCGATGAAAGACTGTAGATCATGAAACCACCAATGTATTAAGGACTTGAGCACAAGAATATCATCACAGTCTTATAAAAACGAAGTCATATTAACAATTAAAGAATGCCAAATGAGTAAAGATCTTGGAGCCTTCCCAACTGTGTAATCATAATTAAATTGGAAATGCAGTGGACATATAGACAAGAGTGACCATAACTATCCAGTGACAATTTTAATGTGACTTCGAAATCAAAGTTTTCACGCTTGCACTCATGAAAATGAGGACAAAGATAGGTGTGCAAATTGCGCAAAAATAATAGTGTTGTTTTATTCTGAAGATTGCAATGAAAATCAAGGATTCCAATGAAAATCCAAAACACTGGTGTAGACAGCTTATAAGGATAGGATAAAAATGCGAATTGGCTGCCAACATACCTGTAAGACAAATTGATTAAAAATAAGTGCTATCTAAGATCAAATAGGTTGGAATTTAATACCTATCACGAATTTGGTCGCCAACCTGTTGTGTTGGTTTTTTCACTTGGGTGAGAAAAACAACAACACTTGCATGTCTAGATGAGCCTGCTAGACAATACAAAATTTTGTGAGTGGGTTAAACAATCCAAACACATGTATAAACAAAGAAACAAACTAAAACAAATAACAAATAAACGTTAGAAAGCATGAGAAACTTAGAACCATAAAAGTCAATCAATGACTAACATAATTCTACCAATGCATCAATAGATTAGTAGGAAAAACACCGTAGAGAAAAATGAGGACTTATGAGTCTTCTCTTCCTCCTTGGGAGGGCTCTTGAGTTCCCTAATGGAGATCCCTTCTTACAGTGGAAGAAAAATGGAAAATAGTGAAGGAAATCAATGCCTATTCCCTCAAGATGTGAGTGGAATGGCCTATTGCAATGATGCTTGAAGGCTCCTAAGAGAAAAGAGGATTCTTAAGGGATAATTCTAGCAACATAAAAATATTATGACGATCTTGGTTTCTTAGTGCACCCATGGCTCTTATTTTTAGCATTTCTTCAAGGGAAAATGTAATTGGTTCTAGGTGTGAAGAAGGGGCCTTTTAGGGCACCCTCTAGTCCTTGACCAACCCCCCATTAAAAGTTTTCTCATATATGAAGGTCAAATCAGGTTGGGATCTAGTCCATAAGTGGTAGGGGGGTCGAAAAGATCCATAAATGCATCATTCACAGAAGTGTGTGGATTTTCTCATACACAGTCACACACTTGGCACATTGTGCACTCTGAGGGATTTGTTGTCCTACGCATAATGCGCACTATGCACGTGCTTCCTTTGGTGAATTTGCGCATGTCAATTTTTGACCCAATTTCAGTGTTGTAGGTGAACTAATTTCTGTTGGCATTACTGTGTTTCTGTAACCATTTGTGTGAAATGTTGTAGACTAAATTTCAGTGATATCAATAAGGACTATTCTTCTAATCCAAACATACGTCCTAGAAGAATAAATGTCCTGGACCATTTCCCATCTAGAAAATGTCTTTCCATCATCAAATTGACTATCCATCTAGCTAGTAAGTATTTTCAACACTATTGATAGTCTACATGGAAATCAAAACAATGTCATTCAATATAACACAACTGTGTCTATCCATAGTAGTACACAACTACTATCCAGTAGTAGAAAACCACACCAAGTAGCATACAACTACTTAATCAGAGACACATAGTCACAACTAGTGAAACACATACACCATAGTAGCATACATCTATTGTCGAGAGACATATAATCTCCATATCAATCATATCATCTGATATCAACTTGCATAAAACAAAATCATGATAAAAACTAAGTAATCTGGGCCATTCTACCACTCACATCTGTGAGATATGGAAGAGCATATTCCCTCTGAATGTAAAACATCAAACATGGGTTATTTGGACTATTCTAATTAGTAATAGAAGAATAATTGTCCCTGATTTTTTTTTTATCCTAGACCATTCACCTAACTAGGTCATTCCTCCGACACTAGTCATAGTTAAACCTGGAGAGAATGAGTTTGCCCTAGGAAATGCATGTCCCTTATTTTTGAACTTGGACCATTCACCTAACGGGGCCATTCCTCTGGCACTAATAATAGTGCAACCTGGATAGAATGAGTCTTCCCCAGGGAATGACTGTCTAGACTATTTCCTAATGGAAATGATTGTCCTGCACCAACCTCCAAAACAAACCATTCCTCGAAACTACTCACAACTATGAACTTGAAAAGAATGACTACCCGACCAGGCGGACCATTTTACTTGAACACTAATCAAAGTGATTTCCAAGAAGAATGATTTTCCTAGACCATTCCCCCACAATAGACATAAGGGGAATTTTTGTCTATGGTACATCATCAATCTATAAAACCATTTTCATTACGAAAATGACTGTCTGATATAGACCATTTTCTGAACTAGAAACTGCCTTTCTATTAGAAATATCAAACCACTTTCTGAACTGGAAAGGAAATTCTCATCTTGGATCATTTTTCGAACTGAAAAATGACAGTACATAAATCAATAACACATCAGTGTTCCTTCCCAACCTGGGAGTAATCTCTTCCTTTTTCAATAAGGAAGTCGTCTCCACAAGCCCCAGCTTGTTTCTTAAGTATGCAAACTTTTTCATCTTGGAGAGAGGATTTACCAAAATATCACCTATCTTCTCATCCGTGGGGATATATTGGATAACCACTTCTCTTTTATGGACTTCATCACGAAGAATGTAATTCTTGATCTCAATGTACTTTGGTCTGTCATGGAATAATAGTTTTCTCTGAAGGCTTCATATAGCTCTAATCATTAAAATATATCATGGTCAAATTCAACACTTATGTTTTCTTCTAGCTCATGACATCATGGAAAGGCTCAAACTGAAACATATACAAGTAGAACTTCTTCTATCATCATGAGAATTTTCCATGTATTGGAAATCCATCATCCTAGACTTTTGAGTAACTATTTCGATACACTATCTCTGTCATAGAAAGTTTTCACCATCCTTATGTTGTATATGAGATACTTTGCATCAATTTGTTTGAATCCATACAAGGTATTCTTATATCTGCATGCATGGGTCTCTTTCTGGTATAATCTTCTTTCTCACTTGCTTTATTGGGAAGAACAATCTTTTACATGTAAATTCCAATCCATGGATACTACAAGAGGTATATCTAGAACAAGTTGTTGTCACAGTCTTCTCCCTCCTTCTAGAAGAACCTTTGAATATTGCAATGCCTCCAGTCATAAGTATTTTTAACACTATTATTTATCATAATTTCCATTTCTTCTTCTTGATTTATTTTTAGCGAGTTCAAACCAAGTTGGTAGTCTTTTTTATTCTCGGTATAATAATTGGTTGTTCTGAATTTTTCTTTCTTTCTTGGAATCTTCATGTTCTTCCTCATGTTTCTCTTTAGCTCTTGGGTCCATGGAGTCTTCTATATATTCCATGCCCTGAATATTCCAACTTCTTCCTTTCATCATAAGATCATGGATGTAGATGAAGAACCAAGGATAATTTAAGGATTCTTTTCGAAGAAGACTTCTTCTAAAGTCAAACTAAACACGTGTTGCTTTTCATGGCTACTACTTTCAATGGGAACATGGATATATAATTCATATTCCTCAATGGATCATATTATTTAGGATTACCTCCCTCCTAATCATTTCTTCATGCATGAATGCATTGTCTTCTTTTGGAATTATGTAATCCTATCCTTCCATCTAAGATAGTCCATGCTTGTATCTGCATTCTTATTTCCTTCTGCAAGGTGTCACAAGTCTTTTTCTAATTTCCTCTATTTTGACTTATTCTGGGTCTCTTCAGGTTTAATTCTGATTTCAACTTATCTGAAAGTTGTTACTTATATAATAGCTTCCACATGAATTGTTACCAAATATTGTCAACATACTTCATCTTTTCATGTGTATTCCTTGACTTGTAGTCATCATAATAGCAATACTTATCCTTTTATTCTTACAGAGGTATTGTTTCCCTTGAACATATTTTATTATAAGAAATAGATATACATGATATGTACAGGAACTATGTAGACATGATATATACAATATCTTTGAATAATATTTTTACCTTGACTTAGAAGAAGAAGTTTGTTTTATCCTGCTTGACTTTATTTGAGGGTTCCCTTTCTTCGACCACTATTGCTTCATTTGTTTCCTTCCTTTTCTTTAACTCGAGACAGTGGTTCCTATAGTGATCATATTTTTGATAGTTGAAGAATTGTATCTTTGACATATCCTTTTCTTGATTTGGTTTCTTCCTTGAGCCAAACTTCTTCTTATTCCTGAAATTCTTGAACTTTGTTGTGAAAGATTGATCATCGTATTTCTTTTGGGATTTATCTTTTGCATTAATCCTTGATTATTCTTGTGCACAACAGGTCTAAAGTTCTTCAAATGTGGGATACTCCTTTCTTGTGTTCATTCTTGTGACAAATGCATCCTAGGTCTTGGGAAGACCATTGAGTACTATATTGACTAGTTCATTCTCTGAAATGATTTCTTCAATAGCTTGTAGTTGATCTCTTAACTGATATATTCTCACAAGGTATGATTTTATGCTATCATCATCATTCATTTTCATGTCACAAAGCTCATTCTTCAGAATCATTACTTGTCCAATGTTTATGACTGAGAATAGGTTAGTTAGGGCATCATACATCTTCTTAGATGAGTCAAGATGAGAGATGTAGGGTATCAAGTGGTCTTTTACATAGTCCACTATAATACTCATGGAATTGATGTCATTGTCTTTGAACTTCTCCATAATTGCAATGTTCTGAGGTTCCTTCTCTTTTCCTTCTTCAAACTATGGTTCCACGATCTTTCCTTTCACGTTACCCAACACTTTATTCTTTGCGAGGATGAAATCAATCCTTGTCTTCCATGCTATGAAGTTAGAATCCCCTTCTAACTTGTTTTCTGACTTCATAGAGTAGGTCATGACTGCTTTGACTTGGTCAACCTTTGACTTTGACCAAAAACTCAAACTTGATGTCTTAGCTTGTTGAGAGTACCAGGAGGTGCACTAGGTTAGGGAGCACTACGCTATCCATAAATTAGGTCAATATATTCAATTAAGGTGCATGAACAAGAGGGTTGGGGTTTCATTGCTGCAACAAAAACTTTGACTGCAACTGCAACTGTAACTGAGAAAATCCTCCCAATCTATCTTCTAGTGGTTATACTATCCGAAGATAGTGTGGGCCTATAACCTGTTAGAAATAATAGGTGTGCTCATTTAATCATAAAAGATATATCAATATTTTCACCCAACCATAGGCTGAAGCCACCCCCAAGCACCTTAACCTTGATAGAGAATAATTCTAAAAGAAAACTAATATCCAATCAAGTTAGAGTATCACTGTCCATAGTTAGCATACCAAGAAGAAAGTCCAAACCATACCCAAGAGAGAGTTCAAGACTGAAATTGAAAATAGAATTTGCAGTAGTTGCAACTGCAACTACTCTCCAGACTTGCGCACAACTAAATTTCTGTAGTTACGAGTTGTGTGTGTCTAAATGAGCTCTAGAATCCTGTATTTATACTACTCCTCCTTAGTCGTCTAGGTCGACTTCTCATTCTGGAGGATAAAAAATCAATATCAAATATTTCCTTTAGCCTACTTGCCATCTAGGGTTATGTCCAATGCTTTAGGGTTTTTTCTTGCTTCCTAGAATATTCTATTCTTATCAGGGTTACACATGGAGGTTAATACCTCCCGTAGATACCATCATATAAACATCACCGACAAAAACCTAGTGTAAATGAGAAGGTTGGCTCATGATGAGACCCCCTTTCTCTCAACCATGCAACTAAGAGCCATTACCCTGGTTTGGTGACTAGATGATGGAAATGTCACACCACTAGATATTCATCAATGTGATAGGTTGTCTCGTGATGAGACCTCCTATCCTTCAACTAACCTTTCAAGAATTCTTTATTATATTTTGCGTCCCCTTTGCTCAAAGATAAGTGTTTCAATACTTTCATGGATGATCCCTAGGCAAAGCATCTAAAAGGTTTATACAAATATTTGATCATTTACCCAACATCAACCCCTCTGGGCCTTTAGCCCCTTCTTCCCATATAATGAGGGAAAACCCCTTCTTGGGTCAATACACCCTAAAAACACCAAGAGATAAAGAAATGGAGGGGAATAATGATGGAAATTGATAAGTATGGTTGGGAATGATATGATGGCTCTTTAAGGGAGTTCCTAGTAACAAACACATCCCCAAGGAAGACCACTTACTAGGGAAGAATGTAAACCACCAAGGTGAAGCGGGGAAAAAGGCATAATTTCCAAGAATATATCATGAAATATAGAGAAATATAAGATACAACATACTCAACTGGATTAAATATTGAAATTATTCTTACCATAGTACTAACTCATACCTCATGGAGCAAATCCCACTTCCTTCCAAAATCTAGCTAATGTGGTGGATGCCATCTGCAAATATGTGACCATTTGTGGTGGTGAGAGGGGTTTCCATCTATGCAAAAGGATACTACCGTCCATGTAGTCTCTTGGCACTCCATATCTACAAAATGAGGGCCTCAAGACATATTAACCTTGGTTATCCACAAAATGTGTATAACATCGGGCTCCTAATCGGGGACATGTGCTCATTGTAGAGTGCATGAGAACCAAAAAATATCCCGGTAGACCTATGCCTGGAACGAAACATCAAACTGTCAAGTGTAGGATGGCCTACTCATCCTGGTTCTCATACAATCATAGTCAAAACCAACTAAGATAGAAAAAAAAAAATTTGACATTTTTTTCAAAAAAGAAATCTAAACTAAGCATGAAATCAATATGAAAGTAGAAAAAAATGAAAATGAAATGCATCTAAGATAGTATGAGCAAATGATATGAAAATTCATGGAATAAAAATGACTTACCTACTTACTTGGGGCATGGGCCTTAAAGAATTCATGTTCCATCTTGGAAATAATGTTTGAGGAGATATCCATTTACTGGTAGTCACATCCTCATTCCTTGTATCTTGGATAAGTAGAATTTGTTTGGCCTAGATACTTCCTATATTTTGTAGGGGAATAGGAAAATACTTTCGAACTTTTGATGCATTCCTATTTTTTCTCTTCTTTTGTACCACATTAGAACTTTATCCCCTTCCTTGAAGTCTCTTTTTCTTTCCTTCTGATCAAAATTCCCTTTTCCTTTCTCTTGATTCCTTTCCATTTGATCGAAGTCCATTATTCAAGTCTCATCCAATTCTACGAGTTGATTGATTCACCCCTACAATGCTTCTTTATCTATACTGAATTTATTTGGTCTAGTTGTAGCATTGGAATTTGAATATTTATAGGAAAGCAAGCTTCAAATTCGTACACTAACTCAAAAGGAGTCCTCCCGATGGAAATCTTGGTGTTTGTGCAGTTGGTCCACAAGGCATACTTGATCTTGTTGTCCCAACTCTTCTTGTTCTCCCCAACAATATTTTTCACAATGTTCATGATGTTTTTGTTGTTGGATTTTGCCAATCCATTCCCTTTAGGATAATAATTCAAAGAGTGTGATAAAACAATCCCATATTTGAAATAAAACTCATTGAGAACCACTGAGCTAAAGGATTTGTAATTGTCAGTGGTTATCTTAGCAAGGACACCAAATCTAGTAATAATATTTTCCTCAAGGAATTTCATCACGACTTCTTTCATTGCTTTCTTGGTTGGGATAAATTCCACACATCTGGTGAAGTAATCAGTGGAAGTCAAAATCCATTAGTATATGTTACAAGAATTGTCTTTGAATTCACCAATGAAATCTAGTCCCCATTGTTGAAAGGGTGCTTCCACAATGAATGTTTTAATGGGAAGGGCAGGGAGGCACTACTTGTTGGTAAAAAGTTGACATGGATAACAATATATAACATATTGATGTGTGTCAGTGAAGATAGTAGGCCAATAATATCCTGATATTAAAATATTGTGGGAAGTGGTACATACTGTAAAATGGCCTCCACAATGTCTTGCATGAAGTTCGACGATTAACTTATCAACTTCTCCTTTATAAACACATCTAAGGATTGATCCATATGGGTTCCTCCACCCGAGATTCTTTGTTAGGAAATACTTCATAGCTTTGAGTCTTAGGGCTCTTCTCTTATGTTCCACGAAATGATTAGGGCATGTGAGGTTTTTCATGTAATAAATAATATATGAATACCATTCATTATTTTCAATTTCACTCATGACGATGTTGAATTTTTCCTTCTATCCTACCTAAATGGCCTCTTGATTTCTTTCTGTCCTCATATTTTCTAGCCCTTGTCATTTAATTATCTTAGCTTGATTTCCAGATCATATTCATGTATTTGTGACACCCAATTTCCCCTTGATCCAAGGAAACCTTGTTGTGATAAAACATCCTTTACGGTGGGGTAGGGGACAAAGGCCTTGATCTTGTTGTATCCCACATAGGTTAGAATGTGTTTGAGAGACTTGAATAAATCATAAACTTGTTTTTACATAATGGTGTAATTCAATTCTGAGTCCCTAATATTTTTTCTCATGAAGGAGATTGGTTGTTCATCCCCTTGATCACTCTTTTATAACGACACACCTACAATGGTATCTTTGGAAGAAAAAGAGAAAATGATGAAGTCCTTGGAAAATTCCAGGCTAACTAATATTGGTGCGATAGTTATTTCCTCCTTAATACATTTGAAAGACAACCTAAATTCACTTTCCCACTCAAAACAGGAGCCCCTTTTTAGTAACTTGTTAAGGGGTTTGACAATTTTGGCGAAGTTTGGGACGAATCTCCTGATAAAGTTAAATTAGCCGAAGAAGGACTGCAAGGGTTTCTTATTTTTGGGGAGAGGGATTTTCTTGATGGCTTCAACCCTCGTAGGATCTATTGTGATTCCATATTTAGAAATTATGTGTCCTAGTAACTTACTCTTGTCAACATCGAAAATTGATTTTTTAGGGTTGAGAGAAATGCCATATTCCATACATCTCTGGAAGATAGTTCCTAAGTGTTGAATGTTTGGTTCCCTCCTTTTAGAAATGAAGGTCAAGTCATATTGATATATATCTCTATGATATTTCAGATTAGATATCTAAAACCATATTCCATGGCTCGTTAAAAAGTAGCCCTTGCATTGGTGAGTCCAAAGGGAATTCATAAATACTTATAGGTTCCCCAAGGGGTGGTAAAAGCATTTTCATGTTGATCATCCTCCTTCACTAAAACTTGATTATACCTAGAGAAACCATTAAGAATGGACATCATCTCGGTGCCAGTTACCCATTGCCAAAGATATTCCATCTTTGGTAAGGGATAATTGTCTTTCATTGAAGCCCGGTTTAAGTTTATGAAGTCTACACATATATTGATTTCACCATTATTCTTCCTTAAAATTACATGATTATACACCCATGATGAATATCTAATCGATTCAATTATTCCTACCTCAATCATATTTTGTAACTCTTTTTGTACTTGTGGGGCGACCTTTGGGTTCATCTGCCTAAGCTTCTGCCTAAAAGGATTTGTGCCATCAGTGACATGAATGGCGTGTTGTATAACACCTTCCCCATAGGATTTTAGATCTTCATAAGACCAAGATAAGGCATCCTTTAATTATATTATAAGTATAGTCAGCTTTTCCCTCACATCAGTCATTGTTCTGTTACCAAATTTGATTAACTTTGTGGATTCCTCGATTCCAATGTTGTATTCAACAATATTGTCACTGATTTTGTTGGAATTTTTTCCTTTATACATATTATTTCGGTCAAATAGGTTTTCTAAAGGAACAATTCCTTTAGGTAGGGGCCCATCGGCTATATCGATGATCTTTATGTTTTCCTCCTCAGCCAACAAGTTTATTTAGGTTTCAAATAATTCTCCCTCATTCTATAGAAAGAAAAGAAGTTGATTGTAGTTTTCAAAAAATTGTCAATGTTCCAGGTTGTTAGGTAATGAAGGTTTGAAGTTGACTTCCACCAAGCTGTAGAAGCTGATTTCTTTGGAAAGTTGTAATTTTGATGCGCAGACAACAAGRTTATCTGCCAAGTGATTTTCTTCCCTAGGGATGGCCTCAATGGAAAATTTGTCAAACCCTTTTATGGCATCCCAAAAAACATCTTTGTACTATTTTAACCTTGGGTTTTTTGCAGCAAAATTGATATTGACTTGTGAAACAATTAGTTTGGAATCCCATTTCACATGCAGGCTCTTGATGTTCATATCAATGGCTAGGTTGATGCCCAGGATAAGGGCTTGGTACTTAAAAATATTATTTGTGCATTCAAACTCAATTCTATATGAAAAAAGGGTCCTCTTGTTATCCAACTACCTTAAGACTATTCTAGCACCCAAGTTGTACTTGAGTGTGCACCATCAAAATCCTTGCCCCAAGATCCTTCTTTTCTTTCTTCATCAACAAAAGGGGAATCCACCAAAATAAACATGCTATATATTCCTTCTTCCAAAACATGATGGTTCACATTGACATGACCCACAATGTTTTCAGTTTTGGTACTATCTTGGAGAGGCACTTTCTCTCTACCTTTGTTTATTTCACACCTCATTTGGTTGAGAGGTTATGCAAATATTTGTTGAAAGTATTGTGAGAATTATACTTCATCCAACTTCATGTCTTGATTCGTTTCTAATTCCAAGATCTTATTTGTTTGGAAAAGTATTTTTTCTGATGATGTCTCTCTCTCTTATTTTAAAAGGTTGATCATGAGACAAGATTCCCTTTCAACTGCTTTCTCTTGTTCCTCTTGTAGATAAGGTCTAACGTCTAAGGGAATTTATGGAGAAACAAAGTCATCAATCTGATTAATTTGAAGAGTCTCTTTGGGGTTCTCTTCTTCTTGTATGATAGAGGTAGCTAAGTTTTCTTCTATTTCACATGCTCTTTCCTGAGCTTCAAACAAAGTGGTAGGGAATTCCCTAATCAGGGCCCCATATAGATCTTTCATATTTAATATATATAGCTTGAGAATGGAAGCTTTTGGAGGTTTCATATCCTAGTAAAAACATCTTACGAGGATTCTAAACCTATGATTTAAATTCCTTATATGTTCCCCTAGTTTTATTTTTCATTTGTGGAGTTGATTACACAAGGTTTGGTAATCTCTCTTTTTTTTGAATCTTTTGATAAAACGTTCCTGAAAGAGATTCCAACTTGTGATTGTTCCAAGAATATTTTTATCAAACCAATCCTTGGAATTTCCAAAAAAAGTGTAAGTGACAAGTTTCATTAGGATATCCTCATGATGGTCACAACATTCTAAACTATGTAGGAAACGATACAAGTGATCTCCCGGTGCAGTAAGGTCCTCTCCTGAAAAGATGGGTAGCCATTGTTTGAAGTCTTTTGGGAGTTTATGAGGGGATCCAGGGATCTTTGTTATGTCCAAAGGTTTGTATGCCTCTTTGTTTTACAGGCTCCAAGTAATGCTTGGCTAGGTGGGTATGGTTGAAATACAAGGTGTGAAAATAACAAGTGAGGATGGAGGGCCAGGCGAACTAGAGGAAATATTATGAGGGACGTGGGAATTTGGGGGACTAGGCCCTTTGGGTGGTGCTTTACAACCCCTAGAGAGTTTTTTGGATGAAAATTTCTTTGGTGTCATGGTGGAGTCGCTAGATAAGATTTAAGATGATCTCATCAATAAAATGGAAAGGTAATGTCCCTTAGGTGGAGTTGCTAGAATAGCTTACCAAAGTGTCATTAGGGTACAAAGAATATTCAAAATATTCCCCTACAGTGGCAAAAAAATGTTATAGAGCAAGTTGTAAGTTGGGAAAAGGTCGACCCAACTACAATCCAAGTGATACAACTTGGGAATACTACACCCAATATCACCTCGATGTAGGTCCCACACTTCAAGTGTGACTAGGTCACTCTAGGGAGGAAATCCCAATGACCCTAGGGGGAATGAGATGGATATGAATAGAGATGAAAGTGAAGTTCCTAGAGGTCAATCAAAATTTAAGTGAAGTCTGTATAATTAATTCTTGGTAAATTCCAAGGGTTTCCAAGTATGTTGAGTAACCTATAAATGTTGAAATACCTTCCCAAGACACAAGCAAAATCACTTTGCAATGATGTATATTAGTTGGATTAGCAAATTAAGCTTTATGTCCCTAAATTGAATAAATAGATAATAGTATATATCAGCTATATAATGGTGCTATAATATGCTCAATAAATGCTATATATCAAGTAGAAAATACAAGAGAAAGATTGGTTAATGACTAGCTAAACTCAAGATGAAAACTCAATATTCTGGCATAAAAAAATAAGGTTGTTGTAAACACTTGTATGTAGAAAATTATATCATCCTTGTGGATGTAACTGTAATGAACCCCTCGACCAAACTAAGGCTGGGGTACACCACTCCAGAGAAACCACTCATGCTCTGATGTCAGTCGCTAGCATTCCTATCCATCAGGCCGGTACATGCTACTCTAGGGAACATCTTTTGTTCCCATACTGCAGAACATACAGTAGCATACCCAGTAGTCAAATAGGTAATTCCACCTAAATTTACTCTTTATATTGCATGCAACTAAAACATATACATACAACATGCTCACGGAAACTTTACATCTAAACATAAACAAACCATTACTTTCTGTAACATACGACTTTTATATTAAAATAACAATAATTACTAATATGCATCATTTACAGGAAATTACCCATAAGAACACAAGCAGTCATAGTCACATATATGATAAAATTGTAACATGGGCATGTAAATAGCAAAACAACATATCCATATATCATACAATTGATACTTATATTTAAAAAGACTGTCACCAACTGCTTACAGATCATCCACAAACCTCCTAGACATAGATTACAATGTTCATCACTCTCAACAGTGAACCACCCCCGAGCTGGGACTGAACTCCACCCAGAGTAAAGGGATTCCTATCCAAGATAAGGCTCATGGACAATAAGAAAGACTCTGTCCCAGGTGCTCACTCAACTAACAACCTACAACCTCTCATTCCCCACATGCCTGTCCCACCCAAAGAAGTGTGCCCCTTCTCTGCTCAACAGTCCCTCGACTGCCCCACTTCCCTTCCAGGGCTTCAACAACAGGCTGGATCAGAAGTCTCAGAGCATTGTAGCTGCAGTTTAGCACCAATGGAAATCAATCCCCAACAATTATCTCACCTAGAGAACTGCTCACAGGCCTGACCACCTGCTTCTTCAATCCCGCTCCAAGGTAACCAGGTACACCAACCAAAAGGGATGGGAAAAAAAGTTTCAAAAAGGTGGAATGGTTGTCTCAAGGATAATGGAATGTATGAGTGAAATGGTCATGGAGTCATTGACTGGATAACTGAGTGTGTTTTTTGAATCACTATGAACTCTCTGTCAAAATGATGGTCCGCCTGATGGTTTTCCCCCCTCTTGTATTTCGTTTGTAAGGTCTTTTCCTGAATAATCCCCCACTGACCTAAGTTTCCCCACAATATGAATGCATTTCCCCAAATTGACACTTGTCATATCGAAAGTTACTTTTGTCCACCTGTCCCCAACTTTAGAACTTAGGATAAAATTATCCATACTTTATGTTTTGGGAAATATTAATATAATATTCCCTTGACTTTTGGCCCTCCCTTTCCCTAACTAGTGAAGTTCATCCCCCCATCTCTTTTATCGTGGTCGGTCTACTCGCAGTGATGTATTTTATATTAAGCATAAGTCATGTAAAAAGTAGGCATATTGGCCCTTAACATCTAGGCACACTGGCCTAATTCCAAGACATAAGCATTCCAGCTTATAATACTAGCTCACCAACCTACAATGCATATTATATACACAAGGGTTCGCTGACCTTAATATCATGTGCACTTTGTTATTGTGCTTTGTATCCTCTGTCTTTAAGGTTGTGCGCACCTTAGTTACTGTGCGCGGTATTTAGAAATGTGCACATTACATCCCTTTACTACACAATATATGCATGCACCATGCCATAAAAGGTGTATTACAAAAATGATGTCTAAACAACTCACTAGCTTAAATATACTTGGATTATATTTACATTTGGGTTCGACCGAGGGATATTACAATCCCCTCCCCTTATTTATTCATTGTCCTCAGTGCATCATGTACCCATATACAACAAAATTCTCAAAATTCTTCAAAAAGATGTGGGTACTCTGCCCGCATTGCATCCTCATGCTCCCAAGTAGTGTCTTTAGGTTCGTACCAGGTCCATTGGACCTTTGCAATCCTTATGGCTCGATTCCAGTGTTGTTTGATTTTTTGATCCACGATGCACACCAGATGCACTTGGAAAGCACCTTCTTGCTCCACCTGAATAACATTCCAATCAATAACATGATTAGCATCGGGTATATATTTATTTAGCAATGATACATGGAAGACATTATGAACATACATAGATGCAGGCAATGTAATCATATAAGAAACTGGAACAATCCTCTCTAGGATTTCAAATGGTCCACAAAATCTGGCTACTAACTTGGTGCAGCTTCCCAGCTTTAGGGAGCTCCTGTTAGCTTTCACTTTTAGGAAAACATGATCACCCACTTTGAATTCTCTATGGATTCTATTTTTACCAGCATAACTTTTATGTCTGTCTTGGACAGCTTTCAAATTCTGCTTAATTTTTAACAGTTGGTCCTCCATCTCCTTGAGAAATTCTAGCCCAACTACTATTCTATCAACTGGATTATCCCAGCTTACTGGAGTATTGCACCTTCTACCGTTAAGTGCTTCAAATGGGCTCATTTTCAATGATGCCTGATACCCATTATTGTAAGCGAATTCTACCAAGTGTAGGTAGTCTTCCCATTTCGATGGTTTGTCCATCACATACATTCTCAACATATCTTCTATCACCCTATTCACTCTTTCTGTCTGTCCATCAGAATCAAGATGATAAGTTGTACTAAAGTTCGGATTCGTTATGAATCCTTTGAACAATCCTTTCCATAAATTCAAGGTGAATTTCAGGTCTTTGTCAGACACAATCGTTTTAGGAATTTTGTGCAATTGTGCCACTTCCTTCATGAAAATATCAGCAACATCTGCCGCTTTGTGAGTAGTTTTTAGTGGAATAAAATGGGCATCTTTTGTGATATTTTCCACCACTACCATAATAAAATCATGTAGCTTGCATGTTCTGGGCAATCCCATAATAAAATACAATGTCACCACTTCCCACTTCCATTCAGGAATGGGAAAAGGTTGCAGCAATCCTATTGGGTGCCTATGCTCTGTTTTAATTTTCTGGCACTCCATACACCTAGTGATGTATTCTGCAATTTCTCTCTTGATACCTGGACGAAAGTATTGGCTCTTGACCACTGTTACAGTTTTCTGATATCTAGGGTTCCCTGCATAAGGATCATTATTTATCTCATGAAAAATTATATGTTTCAAGTCCTGGACATTTGGTATAAAAATTATGTTCTTGTATAGCAGTATTCCATCTACTCCCAACTTATAAATATCCATCTCCTATGGTGTCTTACCTTGTTGTAGTATTTATACCAATTCTCTGTACTGTAGATATTTATTTGCAGCCTCCATAATTTTTCTTTTAACATCATTTTGATACATGCTGATGGTTGTAGCATGAAGCTCATGCACCCTCCTGCTGAGTGCATCATCCACTTTATTTTATTTCCCTTTGATATGATTTATATCAAAGTTATATTCTCTTAGAAATTCTAACCATCTGCTTTGTCTAGCATTTAGATTTGGCTGATCAAATAAATATTTCAAACCATTGTGGTTTGTTCTTAGTTCAAACCTCTTTCCCACGAGGTAGTGTCTCCATTTCCTCAAGGCATGCACTATGGATTCCAACTCCAAATCATGAGTGGCATAGTTTCTTTCATGCTCCTTCAACTTCCTTGATTCATAACATATCACGAATCCATTTTGACTGAGGACTCCACCCAGTGCTTTATTACATGCATCTGTGCATACAATGAACTCTTCATTTGGGTCTGCAATCCTTAGTATTGGAGCACTTGTCAATAATTGTTTCAAATGTTGGAAACTCCTTTCATAGTCCGACGTCCACTGAAACTTCATACCTTTCCTTTGCAAGGAAGTGATTGGGTGTGCTATCTTCGAGAATCCTCCAATGAATCTCTTGTAATAACTTGCAAGGCCCATGAAAGATCTGACCTCTATCACATTCTTTGGTGCTAACCATTCTCTAATGGCTTCTACCTTCTGAGGGTCCACTGCTATCCCATGTTTTGAGATGATATGCCCCAAATAATGAATTAGTTTCCGATAAATGAGCACTTGCTCAGTTTGGCATTCAATTGATATTCCCTTAATACTTGCAACACCATCCTCAAATGATGTTCATACTCTTCCTCTAACTTGGAATATATAAGAATGTCGTCCAAAAAGACAATTACAAACTTGTCCAAATACTCTCGGAAAACACCATTCATTAAGCACATGAAAACAACTGGTACATTTGACAATACAAATGGTACCACTATGAACTCATAATGACCATACCTTGTCCTAAAGGTGGTGTTTCTAATATCTCCTTCTTTAATTCTTATCTAATGGTATCCTCATATGAGATCTATCTTTGAAAATATCCTTGCATCCTTCAATTGATCAAAGAGATCATCAATCCTTGGTAGAGGATATTTGTTCTTAACAGTCACTTTATTCAATTGTCTGAACTCAATGCACAATCTAAGCGTTCCATATTTGTTTTTCACAAACAAGACTGGGGCACCCCAAGGTGATACACTTGGGCATATATACCCCTTCTTCATAAGTTCTTCAAGTTTCATTTGCAACTCCTTCAATTCTGGTGTACTCATTCAGTAACGAGTCTTTGACACTGGCATTGCTCCAGGCATAAAATCTATAGATAAATCAGTGTCTCTCCTTGGGGATAGTCCTGGTACTTCCTTGAATACATCTTCAAACTCTTTCATGACTAGATAATCCTCCAAATTTGGTACCTTGTCTTCAAGTGTCTCCTCCATATGAGCTGCAAATATTTGACATCCTCTTCTATAACATTTCTTCAGCTGTAATGCTGAAATTTCTCTAACAGTTACTGCCCTAGGAATTACCTGCACTTTCCTTTGGTTCCTTTCTTCATCCAAGCAAGTGAATGCTTTGTTATGGAAATCCAATAGAGCATGGTGTGGCTCCAACCAATCCATCCAAATTAAACAATCACAGGAACCTAAGGGTAAGATGTTCAAATCTTCCCTGGTATTTAGTCCATTTATGTCTATGAGGCGGGACTTAACCATCTCATTAAATTTTCTTCTAGATCCTGTAGCCAGTTGCACCAACCAGGATTTCCCATGCTTGATTCTTGGTAATTACAAACTTTCCACCATATTTGGGTCTATATAACTATGGCTAGCTCCTGAATCAATTAAAATAGAAAGATTTTGGTTGTTGATCATACCTTCCACTTCAATCATGTGGGACTGATACTCTTCTTGCTTGTTGTCCAGGGCTGCATAAATTCTTGGCAGATTTTTGCCCATGTCCTCCATTGTCTCAGCTCATTGTACATTGTGAACAACCTTACCTTTTTCACCTCTATGAGGATAATCTCTGAACCTATGGTCTCCTTTACAACCCCAACATTGCATAGGTGGTTGTCTTGGCCCTTGACTCCCTATGTCAATCACTCTAGTTTCCTTATGCATTTTCTGCCATTGTGGATTATTTCTGAAGAATGGTGGCTTAGCTCCCTTCTTCCTCTGATCCATCTTGAATTTCTTATTATCTTCCCAAGACTTTTGGAAAGTTGGTCTTTATTAAGCTGGTCATATAAACATTTATCTCTTCTTATGGTCTCTTCTAATGTCTTGGGATCATCATACTATATTTTTTCACTGATGAACATTGGCAATCCACTTAAGTATTGTTGAATCTTGACCGTCTCATCCTTAACAAAAGAGACATACTTCAACAGTTCCAAAAACCTTCTCTCATATTCATCTATGGTCATACATCCAAGCTTGAGTTCAAAGAACTCTTTCATTTTCTTGTCATAGTATCTCTTGGTCAAGTACTTATTCTCAAAATACTTCTTGAATTCTCTCCAAGTAACACTTTTCTCTACAATGTGTTGTACCTGCACAAGTTGATCCCACCACTTGGAGGCATTTCCTTTGAGTTGATAGATAGCGATTCTACCTTCAGCATGAGAAGAATAGTTATGCAATTAAAAATACTTCCTCATGCCTAGCAACCATGTTTCTTCATCTTCATCCTTCTTGTGTTCACCATCAAATGTAGGAGGTTTGATTTTGTTCATTTCTCCTCACAGCTCATCCACCCCAGATCTCTTATACCTTATGGAAGGGGATAGACTTGAGTTGTTGCCTTCTCTCTTATGGGAATGCCTATGGGAATGATGGTGATGCCTACTAGCACTTTTTACTTCTCTCTTCTCCTCTGAATATTTGTGATTCTCAGATCTACTTGAGTCACTCTCCTTAGCCAATTTCTTCTCTATTTTGTTCAAACCTTCCAATAGATTCCTTTTGAAGTCATTCTGCTGCTCTTTGGATTTCACAATCCTTTCATTATCGACTTTATGGATTTGGACATCCTTCTGCAAATTCTTAATGGTCTCAGCCATATTCATATCTTCATTCCTTTCTTCTCCATGTCCATTGGATTTCGTTCCTTCCATTCCAAAATGGACATCCATCCCTCTGCTCTTATTTGGATGACTGTAATTCCCCTATGCCTCTACCATCCCTATAGACTCTACACTAGTTTGTCCTGACCAAGTTGTTGTTAATTCTACAAAAAGTGCAGCCATCAAAACTAATCAGACTAACCAATCAACAATTCATGAGAATATGCACCATTTCGATTCAACATACACATCAACATTATCACTCCCATTTTCTTGGTGTTATCACCATGACAATTCTAGAGAAGACCCAAGTCTCAAGAACACTGATGCACAGTGCCTTCTGAGATACACTCATGTAAGAAGGTGGTATTGTCGAAACCACTTTCTCCAAGACACGGTATCACATGTCTCAACATGTCAAATCCACCTCTCGTGGAGTGGGTGACAGCTAGTTAGATCACCCTGCTTCACTCATTCGGTACTTTGCAGCCATGTGATGTTATCTAAATGCCTCCATGTAACGAACTCAAAAGCTAATCATTCGAAATGGATTGGCCGAGCATGGAAACCCAACGCTCTTTGTACATAATTTGTTTGCACTTCATAAATGGAGTTATATGATTACCACTCCCCAAGTATGAAGATATTTTCATATCCATAACCATAGTAATGTTCAAGCTACTCGAATTCCTACTCTCTGTAGAGACACATTTCAATATCCTCAACCTGAGATACATGGACAAACCTAAGTTGAGTGAGGCTGGTTATTCGAGCAACAAGCTAGGCTTTCCTGTGAATAAGGAGGAAAGGGTCCTCGCGCACTTGCTAGCAACTATGTTCCACATAGAGATGGTTATAGACTCATGATTGGAAGTCAATTTGAATCCCATTATAAAGTATTTAGTCATCAACAGGCCAGCCTCTAAGAAGAAAAGGAGTAAGTAGCATAAGAAGGAGGAATCTACGGTTGAAGCGACCGAAAGTGTTGGAGAAAATCAACTGGTATGATTAGACTCTTCTTTAAAGGTAGAGATCACTAAGTTGAAGTAATTCTTCAACTAAGATAAGTATGTCTCAGCGAATTTTGAACAGCCGGTAGCAGAGGTAAAGAGTACCAGAGATGACAGGCTTGTTCTTCAATGACCCTTTTTACAACAAGCTAATTGTTGTCATCACCCTTTTGTAATTTTGT
This sequence comes from Picea mariana, assembly GCA_032191745.1. NCBI lineage: Eukaryota > Viridiplantae > Streptophyta > Pinopsida > Pinales > Pinaceae > Picea > Picea mariana. The sequence continues at coordinate 88,140 of JASDQU010683695.1, forward strand.
GATTAATATGATTATATAAATAAAGAAATGGATTTTAGATTGTTTTATTACAATTTCTATCTAGTGATGTTATGACTCTTGTTTTCTTTTATAATAAGTTTTTCTTGTAATCTTATATTTTATTTTCATCTGTCTAAATCGGAAGAAATTAAATTTGAAATTCTTTTTAATTAATGTTTCAATGCGGTTATGTGTTTATTTTTCTTTTATTATTATGCAATTTAAACTCAGACTCCTCGCCTTCCAAGAAACTTTGTGTGCATTAACTTGACCTATTCATTTATATTATCGTGCATAGCAATATTACAAGGTAAACGCTTCTCCATGCACCTAAATATACTGTGCATTTCTTTTTCATCGTATCGACTACTTACGCGCACTATTCTAGCATTGTGCACCAATATCCACTGCGCACAGTTTCGATACTGCACACCGATATTCCACATGCATTTGTGTCCTATGCATGCACCATGTCAAGTTTAACATATTCCTTTGCACTCAAATATCCACACATACTACTGAATACACTGCCGCGAAACAACTTATATTCATACTTATGTGTGTAACAACAAAACTCCTCTGCATTAAGAAATACTTGGGCACCCCATGTGCACATTACTATGTGTGTTCTTACCACACAAGGCTAATTTCAGTGCGTGGATCTACACATAATAATCTTTCACACAACGCCACAATTTACCGTGCACACTGGCACGCCACGGTTTCTCGTGTGATTCTAAATTTACCACGTACACTAGTACGCCAACTTTTTCCAAGGACACTCTATGACTCTAATTCTGGTCACTTCGAAGTTAGTTTTCTATGAATATTCCCTTCAATTTCACCCTTCTGTTCCATCCAAGATCAGTGTTGAACTGAGGCTCTGATACCAAACTGTAACGAACCCCTCGACCAACCTGAGGGTGGGGTACACCACTCTAGAGCAACCGCTCATGCTCTGACTCCAGTCGCTAACATTCCTAGCCATCATGCTAGGACATGCTACTCTAGGGAACATATTTTTTTCCCATACTGTGGAACATATAGTAGCATACCCAGTAGTCAACTAAGAAATGCCACCTAAATTTACTCTTTAGACTGCATGCAACTAAAACATATACATACAACATGCTCATGAAAGCTTTACATATAAATATAAACAAACCATTAGTTTATGTAACATACGACTTTTATATTAAAATAACAGTAATTACCGATATGCATCATTTATAGCAAATTAACCATAAGAACACAAGCAGTCATAGTCACATATATGATAAAATCATAACATGGGCATGTAAATGGCAAAAAAACATATCCATATATCATACAATTGATACTTATCTTTAAAAATACTATCACCAACTGCTTACAAACCATCCACGAACCACTCAGCCATAGATTACACTGTTCATCACTCTCAACAATGAATCACCCTTGAGTTGGGACTGAACTCCACCCAGTTTAAAGGGATTCCTATCCAGGCTAAAGCTCATGGAAAATAGGAAAGACTTTGTCTCAGGTGCTCACTCAACTAACAACCTACAACCTCTCATTCCCCACATGCCTATCCCACCCAAGCAAGTGTTCCCCTTCTCTACTCAATAGTCCCTCAGCTACCCCACTTCCTTTTTAGGGCTTCAACAACAAGCTAGACCGGAAGTCTCAGAGCACTATAGCTGTAGTTTAGCACCAACGAAAATCAATTCCTAGCAATTCTCTCTCCCAGAAAATTGCTCATTGGCCTGACAACCCGCTTCTTCAATCCCTCTCCAAGCTAACCAGGTACACCAACCAAAAGGGACAGGGAAATAGGTTTCATAAAGGTGGAATGGTTGTCTCAAGGATAACAGAATGTATGAGTGAAATGGTCATGGAGTCATTGACTAGATAACTAAGTGTGTTTTTGGAATCACTGTGAACTCTCTGTCAAAATGATGGTTTGCCTGATGGTTTTCCCCCCTCCTATCTTCCATTCGTAAGGTCTTCTCCCAAATAATCCCCCACTGAGCAAAGTTTCCCCACGATATGAATGCATGTCCCCAACTTGACACTTGTCATATCGGAAGTAACTTTTGTCCACTTGTCCCCAACTTTAGAACTTAGGATAAAATTATCCATACTTTATGTTTTGGGAAATATTAATATAGTATTCCCTTGACTTTTGGCCCTCCCTCTCCCTAACTAGTGAAGTTCAGTCCCCCATCTCTTTTATTGTGTTCAATCTGCACACAGTGATGTATTTTATATTAATCATGAGTCATGTACAAAGTAGGTGCATTGGCCCTTAACATCTAGGCATGATGGCCTAATTCCAAGACATAAGCATTCTGGCTTATAATACTGGCTCACCACCCTATAATGCATATTATATACATAAAGTTTCGTTGACCTTAATATCATGCACTTTGTTATTGGGCACTATATCCTCTGTCTTTAAGGTTGTG
>JASDQU010683696.1:23970-36640 GCA_032191745.1 Picea mariana
ACTATCACACTATCATTGTGAGATATACCATTGTAACAACCTATACCAATCAACCTATAATCAACCTGTACCATAAACAAGTGCATCAACCATGCATCAACCTGTACCAAACAACCTGTAGCATAAACAAGTGCATCAACCATGCACCAACCTATACTTCAACCTGTACCATCAATGAGTGCATCAACCATGCACCAAATATGTACCAATCATGCATCAAATACACATAAAATATGACTCATCAAGATGTACTACCATCATCAACTATACACCTCATGTATGTGTCAACACATCAACTACTTGTCTCAACCATGTACCCAACATGTACCTCAACCAAAAGCCCTCATCAATTTCATCATCCAAATCTAATTTGTAACTTTGTAATAGACCTGATTTATATGATCACATACCTGCAAACCTTCATTAACTTTAACAACAAGAGACTATCATTTTCATCAAACTTTACTTTAGTCTCACATGACTAATTTTGGATTAGTCAAAAACCATAACTTTCAATAATCATAACTATGTACCTGTAATGAATGAAGATATGAAAATGGTACACAATGTTCTTCAATGTATTTTATGCAATTCCTCCATATTTCACTGCTTGGAACCTCTCAGAAAAAAGAGTTATAGCAAAAATGGCATACCTTGTTGAATTCTGGCTTATTTTAGAGAGCGAACTTGTAGAGTGTGTCCCACACGGAATATTTGTTGTATGGATCTGAAAATTGTACACAAAATACTACATGTTGTACTCTAACCAACACATTTGGTATTACTGATTTTTGATCTGTTATGAAGAAGTTATGACGTTTTTACCCGAAACACTTGTTTTAGACTAGTTTCAGGACTATATTTTCCATGGAGTGTAACTCCAAAAATACAATGACCCAGAAGTTGAAATTTTTATCACAGCTACTTGGGTATGTTTCCTCAATGGCCTCTCAATTTCACGGTCTTAATCATTCTAGAAAAAAATTTATTGTGAAAATGGTGAGATGACCTGTAAATAACATACCTTAGAAAACATCATCAAATTAATTTATCCTCCCTTGAATTTCAGCCTTCTTTACTTCACCTTCCCTCTAAAATTTGTCTTAGATATCCTTTGGTTACCTCAATCACCTATAGATATTTAATACTCTCAACTGTGATTAAAATGAGAGAGCCTTGCCTCTTATTTATACTTTCATGTAGCTTCCTCAAGGGGTTACCTTTTAACCATCTTAACCCACTTTCTTTATTTTAGGGTTAACCAACTTCTAACCACTTGTCAAATTAGTAATTTATCCATTAACTTCATTATTTAAATAATTTATTTTGTATCCACTTTGAATTATAGTACACTTATCACTTCACTTTACCTCAAGGGGTTACCTTCTAACCATCTTAACCCACTTTCCTTATTTTAGGGCTAAACCACTTATAACCACTTGTCCCCTTAGTAATTTATCCATCAACTTTATTATTTAAATAATTTATTTTGTATTCACTTTGACTTATAGTATACTCATCACTTCACTTTATTATTTACCTTCTAAAATCTCTTAAATCACTTTGACTACTTTGACCTTTTGGGGCTTCTAGATAACTCATGAGGGTTCTCCAACTTCACATGGCCATAACCCTCTAATTGTGAAGAGTTATGCGATGTTCCACATACCACTGGAAATGGAATGATGTGTACTATCCATATGGAATAGTCTTGCCTGCAAATATATCAAAACTCATACAATCATCCACCAAACAAACTTGGGTCCATTACCCAAACCTGGGTTCTCCAACTTCTCATGGCCATAAATCTCTAACCGTGAGGATTTATGTGACATTCCACATACCACCGGAAATGGAATGACATGTAATATCCATATAGAATAGTCTTACCTTCAAATATATTAAAACTCATACCATTATAAATGAAACAACCTTGGTTCCATTACCCAAACCTTTTTTCTAACGAAATTCGCTACCAGACTTTCTCCAAGGGTTGACATCAATCACTAAGGGTTGATATCAATCTACAATAACACTCTCCAATGGTTGAAATCAATGACAACCAACAATCCACACCAACTATCCATCAACCTTAGCCAATTTTCTGACAGTCTCCCCCTTTGGCATTGATGGCAACACTTAGTCATGATAACATTCATTCTTATACTCCTCATAAATGTTTATATCTATCCCCCTTTGACATCAATGGAAAAGGGTATCTCCCTTTGGGGCTGCTCCCCCTAAATGAACTCTCCTTGAGCTACTCCCCCTGTCTACATGCCTCTATTCTCTCTCTCCAAGCATTTATATCCTGCATCTGATAAATCTCTCCCCCTTTGTCATCAATGGCAAAGGTATCTTTCCATCCAGGGTTGCTCCCCCTAACTTAAATGTCCTTGGGGATACTCCCCCTGACTGAACTCTTCATGAAATTGATCCTCCAACCTGAACCATCCTTTTTATGGTGCTTCCTCATGTAAATATAAGACATATAAGATAAACATTCAAAAGCATTCATTTTGGAGTAGAAATTACTTTGAGTCTCTGGCGAAAATACTCAAAGGCTTCCCTTGGAAGTGGCTTTGTAAAGATGTCTTCCACTTGTTCTTTTGTGCCCACATATTCAACTCTGATTTTCTTCTCTGCAACCTGTTCCCTTAGAAAGTGATACTTCATTGGAATGTGCTTCTTCTTGGAGTGCATCACCGGTTTCTTTGAGATATTGATGGTTCTTGTATTATCACAATAGATTGGAATGGACTCATCATACTCAACATGTATATCTAAGTACAACATTGTTCCACTGGTGCTTCATCGGTCATCAATGCAACCTGCCCAATCTGCATCTATGTAGTCAATAAGTGATATATCATTTCCTTTTGTATACCATAATCCAAACTCTTCTATTCCTTTGAGATATCTAAAAATCCTCTTCACTGCTAATACATATGATTCCTTTGGTGCTGCTTGAAATCGTGCCACCTGTCCAACTACCTGCATTACATCTGGTCTGGATGTTGCCACATATAGTAAGCTACCAATCATTGACCTGTATTGTCTCTGGTCTGTAGACTTTGAATCATCAGCTATGCTCAACTTGAAACTAGTTTGCATAGGAGTGGTAACTAGATTGCAATCTTCCATTCCGAACCTCTTTAGCATTTCTCTGATATACTTAGTTTGAGAAATACAAATTCCTTGGTTGCATTGACATATCTAAAGACCCAAAAAGAAGGATAGTTCTCCAAGTAATGACATTTCAAATTCATTCTGCACATCCTTTGCAAATTTTTGGCTTAACCTGACATTTGTACTTCCAAAACAATATCATCAATATAAATTTCAATCAATAAAATACTACCTTGATGTAGAGGTTGTTTTTTGCGCTTCCTTTCCATAGTTTGTAGGGAGTTTTTTCATTGTTGTTTCTGAGAATTACTCTGTTTTTAATGTGAATTGTTGTATGCACTGCATGTGTCCAAAAAATATTTGTCAATTTGGAATCCATTAGCATAGTTCGAGCCATTTCCTGTGTAATTATCATCCATTATGATAATGTTCCTTTGTCTCTGAACCACTATCTAAACCAATCTATGAATCCATGTTCTCGTCCACTGTCATATATCTATTCAAACCTACTAAGGTTTTTTACGAATCCATCTCTTTCCATACTGTCCAAGACTCTACTTGCGCAACTATCCATAATGTTGATCCATTTATCACTATACTATCATGAAGTCTTGATTAATCTATCAAATTGTACTTCTGCTAACTGACTGCTCTGAATCTGTCTTCTCAAACTCTGCAAGCTTCTCAAAGGATGGTTCTTTGGTCTGTCACAGCTATCACATAGACTCCCCCTATCTAATATTCATATTACCTAGGAGTCTCTAAGCCGTATGGCTCAGAACAGTTCCTGCTCTGATGTGTATTCATCATCATCTTCATTGGTAGATTTATTATCTCTCTAAGCTATGACTTATTTATTTATGTCTGTGGATTCATCTTTCACTACAATGCATGAAAGTACAATCTCTTGAACATGTTCCTTATTTACTTGTCCTTCCTTTCTTTGAGTTATTTTCCAAACATTTCTATATATGACATCTTTATTTTTCTTTGTAGAATTTTCTTCATCTCGTTTTATTGTCAATCTTGCGATCTCTGGTACTTGGTCTTTGTTCACATGTTCTTCCTGTTTTCTTATCCATACTTTATTATATCTGATATCAGTGTTCTCTTTCATGGAAGTATTGATCATGCTTCTACAATCACTGACTATGTATCCATAGTTATGACATATGTAACACTCAATGTTACTTGCAGCCACATAGGAACTTCTTGCTTGAACATTTCTTTTATAATCCCTGCAATCTGCAACCTTATGTCCAAAATTAATACAATAAAAACAATGACCATAAAAGAAATTTGCATACCTGAGAGTGAATGATCTTCTTTGTGGTGTAATCCTTCTAAATTTATTCCTTGACTGATCATGATCATCATTGAAGCTTTTGTGTGGCTTGAACATAGATGGTCTTCTTGAAGATGTATCTTTAATAGTTTTCTTAGATTCTGGTTGACCATGATTCCTTCCTTTGAGTACTTCTGCATAACTCTTTCTATTTTCTTCATTCTTATTTTCTAGCAACTTAGAGTGCTTCTCTTCATTCTCTATAACTAATGTGAATGTTTATGTCTCTTCAACGTTCTTTTTGAACTTGACTATTTGACTTATCAATGTGACAACTTCTTCTTCAAGCTTCTCAACCTCTTCTTCTTTCTTTAATATCCGAGACTTCATGACTTCTTCTGTTATCTTCACTTCTTCAATATGAATTTTTAATGTGATTATTTCTTCTTCAATTACTTTCTCTTCTTGACTAAACTCTAACTCAAGCTGGTTTAGATCTATATTTCTTCCCTTAAGATGATATCTCAATGTCTTCTCTCTCATTTCTGCTTCTTTCTTTTGTGCTGCTATGTTGGATTCCAAACACTGCTTTTGATATTCAATATTTTCTTCGATCTTTCGGTCTTCTTCTAGCTGAGTTCTTAAGTTCTCGATGACCCGTTGGGCTTCTCTGTTGATTATGTACTCTTCATCTTCTAAATCTGTTTGACATGGTGAACATATTTCTTCTTGATTTGTACCTTCATCTTCTTTGGCATTTTATGAATCTATGATGGGTGAAGAATATATGTCATGTAACTTATCCCAAAGTTCTTTGGTTGATGAAAATTACCAACCTTTTCTCTTACCACATTAGGTAATCATTCCCAGATGATATCCATTCCTATTTTGTTATTCTTCTTCAATTCCTTCTTGGTTGTAGTATTTTCCCTTTTTGAACTATCATATCCTGTAACAACTGATAGCCACATATAATACCCCTGAGCCTGTAAAAATACTTTTGTCCTTCCACTCCATAACTAATACTTTAAACCATTCCGATCATTAAACAATGGTACTCCATTCTCAAAATAATCCATGATCTCCTTCCAGTGGTTAAATTGTTTCATGAAGGAACCCTCTCTGATTCCAATTGTTGGATTACTGAGAGGGGGTGTGAATCAGTAATAGAGAAATTTAATCTTTTTTCACCATAAAATGCAAGTGTATCATTATCATCCAATAATCACAGAGTAAATAAACAATGAAAAAATGATAAATCATACACATACAAAGTACGCCAATGTTTTTACGTGGAAACCCAAAGCGGGAGAAAACCACAGAATGTTTTTTCTAATATGTCTTGAAGAATTACATTCATTGGAAGCACCAACTTCCTTTTTATTCCAGGTGCAACTGGAAGGAGGCTCCAACCCCCTAGTTTCTCAGGCTACAACCTGAAGGAAGCTCCAACTCCCCAATTCTATGGCTACAACCAGAAGGAGGCCACAACCCCCTATGTTCTCTGGCTACAACTGGAAGGTGACTACAACCACATGTCCTTGCCCTGTCTAACCTCCCTGATGTAGAAGTAGAATGATGGAACCACTTTCACACTATCACTGTGAGATATACCACTGTAAAAACCTGTACCAATCAACATGTAATCAACCTGTGCCATAAACAAGTGCATCAACTACGCATCAACCTGTACTAAACAACATGTACCATAAACAAGTGCATCAACCATGCATCAACCTGTACCAAACAACCTATAATCAGCCTGTACCATAAACAAGTGCATCAACCATGCACCAACCTGTACCATCAACAAGTGCATCAACCATGCACCAAATATGTACCAATAATTCATAAAATACACATAAAATATGACTCATCAATATGTACCAACATCATCAACTATACACCTCATGTATGTGCCAACTCATCAACTACTTGTCTCAACCATGTACCCAATATGTACCTCAACCAAAATCCCTCATCAATTTCATCATCCAAATATGATTTGTAACTTTGTAATAGACCTGGTGTATATGATCACATACCTGCAAACCTTCCTTAACTTTAACAACAAGAGACTAGCATTTTCATCAAACTTTATTTTAGTCTCCCATGACTAATTTTGGATTAGTCAAAAACCCTAACTTTCAATAATCATAACTATGTACCTATAATGAATGAAGATATTAAAATAGTACACAATGTTCTTCAATTTCTTTTATGCAATTCCTCCAGATTTCACTGCTTGGAACCTCTCAGAAAAGGAGTTATAGAAAAAATGACATACCTTGTTGAATTATGGCTTAGTCTAGAGAGAGAACATGTAGAGTGTTCCCCACACGGAATATTTGTTGTATGGATCTGAAAATTGTACACAGAATACTGCACCTTCCCTCTGAAATTTGGGTTAGATATCCTTTGGTTACCTCAGTCACCTATAATATTAAATATGCTCAAGTGTGATTAAAATGAGAGAGCCTTGCCTCTTATTTATACTTTCATGTATCTTCCTCAAGGGGTTACCTTTTAACCATCTTAACCCACTTTCCTTATTTTAGGGTTAACCAACTTATAACCACTTGTCAAATTAGTAATTTATCCATTAACTTTATTATTTAAATAATTTATTTTTTATCCAATTTGACTTATAGTACACTTATCACTTCACTTTACCTCAAGGGGTTACCTTCTAACCATCTTAAACCACTTTCCTTATTTTAGGGCTAACCCACTTATAACCACTTGTCCACTTAGTAATTTATCCATTAACTTTATTATTTAAATAATTTCTTTTGTATTCACTTTGACTTATAGTATAATCATAACTTCACTTTATTATTTACCTTCTAAAATTTCTTAAACCACTTTGACTACTTTGACCTTTTGGGGCTTCTAGATAACTCATGAGGGTTATCCAACTTCACATGGCCATAACTCTCTAACCGTGAGGAGTTATGTGAGGTTCCACATACCACCGGAAATGGCATGACATGTACTATCCATATGAAATAGTCTTGCCTGCAAATATATCAAAACTCATAACATTATCCATCAAACAAAATTGGGTCCATTACCCAAACTTGGGTTCTCCAACTTCTCATGGCCATAACTCTCTAACCATGAGGAGTTATGTGACGTTCCACATACCACCGGAAATGGAATGACATGTACTATCCATATGAAATAGTGTTTCTTGCAAATATATCAAAACTCATACCATTATCCACCAAACAAACTTTGGTCCATTACCCAAACCTAGGTTCTCCAACTTCTCATGGTCATAACTCTCTAACCGTGAGGAGTTATGTGATGTTCCACATACCATCGGAAATGGAATGACATGCACTATCCATCTAGAATAGTCTTACCTTAAAAATATATTAAAACTCATACCATTATACATGAAACAACCTTGGGTCCATTACCCAAACCTTTGTGCTACTAAAATTTGCTACCAGACTTTCTCCAAGGGTTGGCATCAATCACCGAGGGTTGATATCAATATACAATATCACTCTCAAATGGTTGACATAAATGAAAACCAACAATCCATACCAACTGTTCATCAACCTAATCCAATTGTCTAACAACCTACGACTGATAAAGGACCTGGGGGGGAGCTCTGGGGGCACCTTGAGTGTTGATTTTGTATGTATATGGGTGTATGGGTCCAATTTTGTATAGGGTATTGGATATCCATTTTTTGTACTCATAGGGGTGAGGGGACTCATGAGCCTACGGGTGATTGTACATGTATATTTTTTGTAAAACATTGGGGACATTCATGATATATATATGATGGATATATTTTGGATCATTCATGTCTTTATGATTTATGTTTTTATGATGTATGATGTCCATGGTTGCGTGTTTTGAAAAATGTATGATGTGATGTATATGATGTTTTTTAATGTGATAAATTCCAATCTAATACTAGGTTAGCCATGTGATCTGCTACTTGATTGAGGTGTATTGGAATATGTGTAAATGTGATGGAATCAAAGTTGTGATATAGGAGTCTAACTTGCAGGTATTTTCAAAAGAGGCAAGTATCATGAACATGATATATGTTGTTGAGTTGTAGGATGAAAAATTGGGAATCTAATAGAATGTTAAGGTGACGAATGTGGCAATGACTGGCCTTGGCTAGGATACCAATGATGATGTCGTATTCATCTTGGTTGTTAGTGGTCGAGCCCAAACATATGCCACTAGAGTGGAGCAAGATATGTGAGGGGCTATAGAGGGCCCAAGTGGCTGAAGCGAGATTCTGGGTCTAGCGGCTGCCACCGCCAGCATAATTGATGTGGTAGGATGATGGATGATGCATCTGTCAATAACATGGGTGATAGATCATACATGAGGAGTGGTGGCGATAAAGAAGACTAAAAACTCTATAAATGTGTACAAAGAGAAACCTAAGGTAAGGGGACTATGCTTAGGCATAAAACTTCTTTAAGTACAAATCGTTGATGGGTTCTTTGGGAGGGAAGGCGTTTGGAGAGGCCAAGATGTAGGCGCCTTTAGTGAGACAATGTTGGATGATTAAGGGTCCATGCCATAATGATTATAATTTCCCATGGCCCAAAGTGTCGTGGGAGATATCATAGGCTAACATGAGATCACCTTCATTGAATCAGTAAAGGTTGACATGGCAGTCGAAGGTGGCTTTGGACCATTTTTTAGCTTCCTTATTGTGTTGTAATGAAGATCAACTATCTTCTTCAAGAGAATCTAAGGTCAGCGGGCACTGCTCCATTGGAGCAGTGTCAGGTAAGAGCTCTATGGTAGTGCGTAACATGGAGATCTCGCACTTGATAGGGAGGGTGTCTTCGATCCCATGGATGAGGTGGAATGATGTAAAACTAGTGGCAGTTTTGATTGTTGTGTGATTATCCCATAAAGCAAAAAACAACATATGATGCTAGTTGGTATTATGGTTGTTGACAGTATGTTGTAGCATGGTTTTGAGGACTTTGTTGACAGACTCGACCTTTCTGTTGGATTGAGGGTAGTATGGGGAGGCAAACTCATGGGTGAAGCCTAATTTTGAGGAGAGTTCTGCAAAGATCTTGTTCTCAAAATGTTTCCCATGATTGGACACTAACTGTCATGGGACTCTGAACCGGATAATGACGTGGTTGAAGAAAACATGTGTTGTTGTGTTAGCGGCGTTATTAAATGTGGGCATGGATTTAGCCCATTTGGTAAAGTAATACACTGCAACGACAATGTACTTGTGTCCATTACTGGATGGATGATAGAAAGTCATGAAGTCTATGCCCCATTTACAGAAGGGGTCGGTTTTGATGACTAGGTGTAGAAGAGTTGGTGGAGCTCGTGCTTTGTTTTCATAAACCTGGAATTTGTCACATCCCTTGGCAGCATGGATACATTCATGAAACAAGGTGGACCATAAGTACCCTACTCGAATGATTTTTTGGGCGATGGACATACCCTAGAGGTGACCACTGCAAGCACCGTTGTGGAAATCGTTCAAGACTCTGTCAACTTTGTCAATGGTAAGACATCGTTGAAGAATGGTGTTGACCCAACATAGATAGAGAATGTCTCTGATGAGGACGTATCAGGGGGCCTGATGGTGAATGCGTCGACGATCATCTCAAGAGAGATGATACCCAAACTTCTGTGTATGAAGGTAGATGAGGAGGTCATCATACCAAGGGTCATCGGAGGGGATGAAGAAGAGGTGTTCATGAGGGAAATCCTCATTAGTGGGGGAAGATTTAGCATCCGAGGGAAAAGTCGTAATGAGTTCAGGGAGGATGAGATATTTCTTGATTTTGGGAGTAGAGAACTCTAGATCGTATTCCTAGAGGATAACAATCTATCGGGAAAATTTTCCATTAATCTGTCATCAACTAAGAAAGTATTGCATGGGGTTGGAATCTACTACGACCATGGTAGTTCGAAGCAGAATATAATGTCACAGTTTTTGGACTGCGAGGACAACTGCTAATGTGAGTTTCTCATCATGATTATACTACAAGGGTGGCCCTGAATTATTTTTACTAATGTAGTAAATGACATGTTCACACCCATAATTCCCTAATTGAACGAGGACTCATGCTATTGAGACAGTTGAGGTTGATAAGTAGAGGATGTAATTGTAATCATAGTCTGGGGGACTAATCAAAGGGGCATTGGATAGGGTGGATTTTAAATCATCAAAATATCTTTCAGCATATTTGTCCCATCGAAATGAGATATCATGACACAATAAGCAGAGAAAACCATGTGCGCGAGTGGTGTAGTCTAGGACAAAGCGACGTAAAAATTTGGCTTTGCCTTGTAGGCTCTATAGTAGGCATAAATTACTAGGTGGGGGAATTTTGGTGATAGCTTAGACCTTGAGGGTGTCCACAGTGATGCCATGTTGGGAGACAATGAACCCAAGGAGGTGCCTGACGCTGATGAAAAAGACACACTTGAGGAGGTTCAATCAATATTATATTGGTGACATCATTGAAACACGATGAGTAAGTCATCTAAATGTTGGGTTCACTTTTTGGATCGGGCAATGAGGTCGTCCAAATAAGAAAGAATGATGCAATAAAGATCATGAAAAACATAGTTCATGGTCCATTGAAATGTAGCACCGTCGTTTTTTAGTCCAAAAGGCATGACACGATAAGCAAAGGTACCCCAATGGGTTGTAAAAGCGGCTTTGTATTGATCTGCTAGATGGATTTGAATTTGATTATATCTGGAGAACCCATCCATAAAGGATAGTGCCTCGTGGTCGACACAATCATCGATGATTTGGTCGATGAACAGGGTTGGGAAGTTGTCTTTGGGACAAGCATGGTTGAGATCACGAAAGTCTGTGCAAACGTGAATAGTTCCCTGTTTTTTGGTAATGGGGACGGGGTTGGAGACCCACGAAGTGTACGCAATGGGGTAAATGAAACCAACAATGCGTAACTTGTCAATTTCATCTTTTATAGAAGCAACTTTGGATGGGTGGAGGGGGCATTGATTTTGATGAACAGGGATGATATCTGGCCACGTATCGATGCGATGTTTGAATATAGAGGGATCGAGGCCAGGCATCTTCGTATATGACCAGGAAAAAATGTCTCATTATTCCTGAAAGAGATCTTTATAAGCAATGATATCGTCAGGGGAGCATGCGGCACCAATGGTGATCTCTTCGATGATGCCAAGTTTAATGGAAATGTCAATTTTGATAGTGGGGGATATTTTGGCCATGTTGCCTTCTTCAAAAGCATCAGGGGTAGGGATAGGGTTTTTTAACCAATCAATATGCCCCGAAGGAATAAAATCCTTGGTTTCAATTGCACATAGGGAGGCTTGGGTAGGAGGGTGAAAGGCCTCTTGTGAAAGAAAGTGTGTGCGCTGAAGGAGCACATTCCATGGGAAATCAGGGGTAGTTAGTTCCTCCAAGATATCTTCGTCGCAGTGGAAAATGCGAGAATATAGGGGATCCTGGGAGATGGTCAGGGGAACTGTCAACGTATAAGTGTTATTGTCCTCGGGAGATGAGGACATAGAAGGGATATCATGTACAGGGTGTGATGGCTCGCTTGACATAAACCAAATATCACGATATTTTGGATGGTACCTTATTCGTGTGGGGACTGATGACGAAATATAACGAATTTCAGTAATGTGAGCCTTCGTGGGGAGTGACTGAGAGGGATTTGGCTGAGACGTGTGGCATATTGTGGCTAATGTTTGGAAGAATTAGGGTAGAGTTGGGAAATGATGAGTGTAATGGCCATATTCTGAGCATATGGTGCATGTGAATTTGGTTCGTAACTCTTTATTCCATGTGGTTGAGGACTCCATGGTAGCAGTGGATGTACTTGGTGGAGTGGCAGACAATGTGGTTGTTTTAGGGAGCTGGATAAGATTATGTAACTCGAGAAGAGTAGGACATATGTTAGTAGGGTGTCCTTCTCTTTTGCATAGTGCGCAAGAAGGTTGAGCTCAAGGAGGAAGCGGAGCTATGGGCTCGTTCTTCCTTCATCTTCCCCTAGTGGTGGTGGTGTTGCTGCTAGTTAGGGGTGAGGGTGGTGTGGCAGGAGCCTGCACTGGGATCTGCATCAGTAATCCCTTTGTATGAGGAGGGAGATATGGTGTAGGAACCATAGAGGGTGGATGGAGATACCATACAGAGATGGAAAGAACCATGTTAGGAAGGGTAAGAGTAGCAGCTACTTGGAATTCTTAAACTCCAAGTGGGGGGTAGAAAAATGGAATTTGGGTAAT
>JASDQU010683697.1:1452-36673 GCA_032191745.1 Picea mariana
ATAATAAGGAGAAACCCAAGTATCATTATGGAAATGGTATGATGGAAGGTTAATGGGATGATGAAATGTAAGGAATAGTGAAGGAAAAAGAGGATATAAATGTGACATTTATGAGGCCCAACACCAGGGAGGTCCAAGAGGTGGATATGGATGAGGCCAAGGATGAGGATATGGTGGAGGTGGAGGTATACCACCCACTTATTTAAATTGCAGTGAGATAGGTCATGTTTCGAGATTTTGTACCAAACCATGTGATCTTTGTGGGTACTGCTACAATACTGAGCATGCTACTATGGATTGTCCCAACTTGTTGAAGTATTTGGAAGAGAAGAAGGCACACTGCAATAGGGTAATTACACAGTCGTGTGAGAACCAAAAGAAATATGAGGAAGATTATGCATGGGTGATAATCTATGGAGGAGATAAAATGGGAATGGAGTTAGAGCATGGAGAAATCTCAGGCCGAAAAGCATAAGGGAAGATTAGAAAAGTGACATAATCCCCTCCCAAGTTTAACGTTGTGCAACAAAAATAGTTTATGCACAATGAGTAGAGGGATATAGAGGAAGATAGATCATGTGAAGAGATGTAGTGCGTGACACAAAGGTCTCCAGGGGAATCTCGGGTACACGAGGAAGTACATCGCACCACAAAAATATTGCTAGAGAAAGATCGAGCCCTGAGGAATTTTCATGCACCACATAGAAGTCTTTGGAGGAAGCTCGTGTGCGCAAAGAGAAATAGTGTGTGACACAAAGGTTGTTGGAAGAATCACGTAGGAAGAAATAAGTGTGAAGAGTCGAAAAAAAGGCAATTGAGGAACATGTGCGTGAAGAGATGAGGTGCATGGTGCAAGAAGAAGAATTGCACAACATTGGTTGTGAAGGACAAGAAGAAGACCAATTAAGTAAATTCTTGGGCTATTGTTTAAAGTTGTCAAGTGATCTTGATGGTGTAAGAAATTTGATACACATGTTAACAAGCTACATGGGGGAATAAGTAACAACTATAGCTATATCTTCCCCACTACCAGAATGGGATGTGTGCCAGGTCAAGAAGGAGAAGTGCACAATAAGAGAGTTCAATATGAAAATTGAACTTGGTATCTATAATATGGATAGAGTTATGTTGGATCTGGGATTTGATGTAAAAATAATGCCAAATAAATCATGGGAGTTTATCGGTAGACCTAACTTGGTGCAATCCCCCATTCAACTCAGGCTAGCTAATCAATAAAAAATCTATCATATAGAATGGTTGGAACAAGTCGAAGTGAATATTAGAGGGGTCAATACTAAGGCATATTTTGAGGTGATTGAGATCATGGATGAATCATATCCTTACCCTACACTACTTAGTATTTACTGGGAATTTGAAAATAATTTTCTATTGAATTTGAATAAAAGCCATATGTATTTTGAGATGAACACTTTGCACGTGATTGCATCTTTATATCTAAATGCAGGAGACATACACAATGAGCTTGTGAATGAGAATACATAGAGATCCATTATTGAAAACATATGGCAAATCATAGGGCAGAGAGAGGATTACATCAATCCCACCATGGATGGGGAGTTGAGATGGAGAAGTGTGAAGTCGTTCAATACCAATTAAGGAGATACTATGGAAAGATGGCAGAATAAGCTATATGAAGTCTCTACTAGGGGATGCATGTGAATTACCATCGTGGTGCATGAGGTCGAGTTCAATCCTTATAATCCATATCAATTTGATGGAACAAATTCAATGGACACATTCATTTCCCAAATGTAGCAAGTTCTCTTAACCCACCAGATATAATCCCTTGACACAGTGATGGAAGGAATACCCATGCAATGGTGGGTGGTGCATTACAAACATCTATGATAATGGGTAGAAGTAGTGAACTCAATGAAGGAAAGGTTCATGTCAGGGGTCGATATCCAAAAATATATGTGTTCCTGTGAGAGGTGCAAGGTGGACAAGCAAGGTTCAAATGTGCGATAGATGCATTTGAAAACCAAATGAGCTACAACAGTAGGAAGTTTCATCCCTTGTGTTCCTATGAATATCATCGATCTAGTGGACAACCAACATAGGTTGGTGTTTGAACCCAATGTAATATTGGGTGTTCAATAGATTCCCCAAATCCCAACCATGACTGTGGATGACCCTCCATGGAAAAGACCCAGAAACTAGATTCAAGTAAAGAAATGTCGCAACCCGCCAGGGGTTGACACAACATGTTAACATATTGGGTGCAAATGTAGGGGTGTGCAGTAACTATGCATGGCTCCCATGAAGAATATGACTTTTCACATGCATAGATTATTCAACATCACAATAAATATTAGGCAGCGTAGACACTTTGGTGTAATAAAGGCAGACACATCCAGTCGTACCCTCACAAATATTTGGCACGTTTGAGAATAATATGATGATAAAATCCAAAATCAAATCCAAAAAGTTTTCATGTTTGACAATGTATTGAATTTTAAATTCCATATTGATATGAAAGGACACAACTGAGACTATGGAGTGCCACCGGAAAGGTCCAGGCGATGGCAACAACAAGGAAAACCAATCCTTCCTAGAAACTGATGGTAAGACGAGAATAATCATGGAAAGACAACCCTTTTGGCTTGTGATAATCATCTCAAGGCATATTGATACTAAATGGAATTTACAATAGATTGACATATAGTACCATCATGAAAATCTCACCTTGCATGCATTAAAACTACCATAATTAGGTGTTCTTGTTACTATTTCTTCCCAAGTATAGCTCCAAATAGGTACAACACCATGAAGAAGAACACCAAGTGATGATTAGGTAAAATTTAGGCTAGTCCAACATTGTATTCATGTCCCTATGCATAGAATCTCGACGATACCCAGACACCTAATGGTCACAACTACCAATGGCCTCTTCTAGCAAGCCACGAATCTGTACCAAAGAAAAGGCTATCAGGGACAAAGAAATATTGGATCTAATGTTACCTACTAACATCATTTTCACATGCTCTCAGATTGGGAAAGTTTCATACATTTGCTTCACCAACTATGGTGTATGTGAACCAGTCTAGTTCCATGAGCTATTTTCCCTTAACTACGTGCAACAAATCATGGGTGCAGATGGAAAACCACTGGTACTTACCCAAGAATGGTCCAAATTCCTTTGATAGATTGGCGTCCTGAAACTGGTAGACTTCCCTCACTTTGGTCATAGTTTGTTCGTCACGACATTCGTCCTCCCTTTACCCACTCAGCTGCAGGGTGGATACCTCTAGCTAGATAACAAATACCCAGTTGATGTAGAGAAAATACATTAGGTTATAGGTCTTCTAATAGACGACGAGGAACTAGTGAAAGTGCTCAGAGCCAAATATGTATCACAATATGCAATTTATGGCAAGTACACTACGCATCGATGCACTTGTAGCATGGTGATTGCATAAATTAAATATCATCGAGTCCATTTTTCCACACAATTGACCGCATGTAAATTATTGTGGAAGTACTGAAAGGATGAATGCCTTATTGCCATTTTCGTAGCCACGAAACACTACATTGGAGGTGTCCACATGGCGTGGGTGTGCTACATCCTTAATGATTTTGTGGATGATTTCCTATAATCCCATAACCTTGGTAATGATTTCCACTACAATTGGATTATTATTCTTATTTCCATTATTCCATGGAATTGCCTTCTGGGCCACAAGAACAATGCAATGGGTTCACTAGCCTTCGATGCCCCTATATTTATTTCATTATAATTCAATAATAATCCCAACATTCAGGATGATATTGACATATATTTTCATAGATGGTATAGTCAAGTCATCCAGGGTGCTGACTCACAATTGTACATCTCACACAATGTCATCGACAAGCATGCACATTTTCTTGAATTTGAATGTAATTTTAATAATGTTGACATCTATCCTAGTGATGAAAAGGGAGTTGTGATTCCTGTGCTTATAAAGAAGATATTCAACAATGTGTTTTTGTATGGCCCAAGAATATAAAACCAACCTCTGGCGAGGAGCAGAACACATTTGAGACACACACCAAAATAAATTAGGATAAAAAGTAATCTAAGTTCACATGATAGAAGGAACAAGGATATCCCAAGAAACTAGGTCACACAAGGAAAAGGAGGCTCTCAAATGGAAGAAAAAGATAATTGACACTTCCACAGTCCCTCCCCAGCTTGGGTTCATTCCAGAACTTGAGAATGAAGATCATATGTCCACTTCCTTCCCGAAAATTCATGCTACCCCCATTATTGAAGCAATCCCAATGTAGACTACATAAACACCCTTATGGCCCACACATGCAAGCACTAAAAGACAATAGACCAACAAGGAAAAAGGTTTGATAACTGATATTTCAACACAAGGGCCATAACGACTTGCGCATGACATTCCTATCATTGTCAAGGAACTCAGAGGTCAACTGGTTTAATAGAAAAATATTCAGAGGGAGGTCGAAAGAAAATTAAACAACCTTTGTCGACATATCGTCGTTGTGTTGCCTTTTGATGACACTCCTCATGGGCTACAAGAACACACTGCCAATAGTGGAAGTTAACGACGTGAACTGGAATTCTACTTTTCGATGGTCATTTCTTTTGATGCATCCACTGCAAGAATTGATTTAGTGTTGGTACCCACCCCAGTCGTGCATAACTACATTACCACCCTTATAACAAAGTTAGGAGAATAACACCAAACACTTAGTTTGGATGATGATAAAATTCAGCAACAACATCAATTAGAACTTGTTGTGCATGATGAGACTCCTATGCAATATCAATAAGAGGTGCATGCCCATCCAGCATTGAAATTTCTATATGACACTAAAGTATCTTCACATGTGAATATAAAATCTCAGCATAATGCAACTGTTACCACCCATAGAGAGATCCTGAGCACAATCGATGAAATGCACATGCAAGTACCTAACATAGTGTATGAGGTCCTAGAAGTATCCATGTATAAGAAACTTCATGAAAGGAAAGTGTGCTTCCATATGTTGGAGTCACATAACCTAGAGCTTTGCATGAGGCTCCAACAATCTACCCCAGAGCATCCAGAATTACAATGAAAGATTGTTGTGGCCAAAGAAGCACTCCAAAACATCCAAGTGCAACTAAAGGTTTTTTTAGGATTGGTTGAATATAGGTTTACACAATGGAATCACCTCCAGAATCCCCATGATATCGACACCATTGATGAATGAATATGTGTTGCAGAAACAAAGGTTACTAAACAAAAGATAAACCCAACTTCTTTACTCCTTGGTGAGAGCCAAGTCTCTATGACAACCATCACTAGCTAGACGATAGAAATTACTATAGCTCAGGTGAAACAAGAGACTATATTTGGAATATCCAATGAAGTGGTCGATAAGGCCCAAATATTCTACATGTAGCTTACAACAACACATGTCATGACTGCCCCTATGATTGAGAAAATGGAGCTCATTAATCTTCAGGCTCCACAAGTCATAACTGCTAACATAGATCGGGTGGTCTAGTTCACTTTGCAGTTGCATGGAACTTTGGATGAGATTTTATGCAAACCCCCTATGGGATTGCATGACCTCCTGATCTAGGATCGAATTACACAGGAGACAAAGTGGCTCTCGGGTCCTCACAAAACCCTTAGAACTCTTACCACATGCCTTTTCTTTTCCCACTTCACAAAAAATTGTATTCGTGAGGGTCATCTTGCTCCAACAGAGTCGTGCACGTGACCTTGGTCCTAAAACCTTGGGCTTAAATTTGGAAGTGGTAACTCTAATGCTTCAGAACTTCAAAAGTTTTTGCGACTCCAACACACAATACTCCCAAACTAGCGAAGGACCAAAATACATAGATCTGATGATTGACGTTTGCCTCAGATCAACATTCTGTGTTCACTCTGGACTCCGAGATTCAAGACTTTTCACACCAAAATATATTTCACCGAAAACCTTTCGGATGATTGAATTACGAACACTCGGAAATTTATTAACACGTGTAACTAACAAATGAAGGTCATGATTTATTCTAGAATTTGAGACTTCGAGAAATTCTCCACTCTACACAAAAACAACCGAATTCTCCCATAGTTTTGAATTGCTGAACCACTCGAGGATCCAATGGCCCACACTCACCCAGTGATATATGGTGTAGATTCACTCTGGGACATTGGGCTTCGGGGATTTTTCCTCACTTACAACAACAACTTAAAAATTGTCAGAGCAACGAAGTCTAAAGGACTTGGGGTTTTAACAGCCATGCTCCTTATCCTTAATTGAAGGACTATGATGGATTCTGATATCTCCCAAACTGATCTCGTCCACTCATCCTGAAAACAATGGGATTCCTCTTCTTGAGGACTTACTCTAGCTATCCCTCCTAATATTTGTCACTTAAAGGACTCGAACCTTGGATCACTCCTTGTGCTATCTCTCCTCTAAGAGTAGGACTTGAAAAAGTCTCCTGCGCACTCCTTGCACTATCTTTCCTCTAAGCTTGATAAACACTTGATGAAGTGTTGATTCTGTGCACTCTTTGCACTGGTCTCCCCTCTGATATTTTATACTCATGTGATTATAGTTTCATTCCTTTCACTCGCTCTGTGTAAACTTACGCTATCTCTCCTAATCTATTTGAACCTGTATATGGTTCGACCTCCGCACTCCTTGTGTGGGCACTATGCACTCCTTGTATCGAGATTTTAGAAGAGAAACAATTGAACCTTATATTAAGATTAAGGGTTCATTCAACCAACCATAAGATGCACCCAAACACACATACATAGATAAATAAGAAAACATAACATTTACCAAATTACTCAAAGATAAGAAATCTCATAAATTGAAAGAAATTCTCCTCTTCTATATTCCTTTAGCAAATATTTATGACGATTTCAACAGCCTTCAACAGCTTTCAACATCTCTTTTTAGCCTCTCTTTTCAACAGCCTCTTCTAGGCATAGATTACATTGATTTTTACATGAAGGGACTTCTATAGCCTTCCCTCTAGACTATTATAGTGCTTTCATATCATAATTAAAAGCATCCTATCACTAGGCTTATTACAATAAATGAACAATTACAATCTAGATATGAGACAACGCTCAAAATATGTACAATCCTACAGAAATTAAAAGAAACTACAATCTCTTGGAGCACATACAATGGATCTATATTCAATATCACATGGGATATTTAATTATAGAGTTTTCAAAATTAAAGTGACGCACCCTCCTTGGAATCCAAACCAGTTAAAGTGCATTGCACTAGATGCTGATTCGTCTTCCACTACACCTCATTAAATGATGATGGCGATGCTCCTGCATAATACTCCTCTGAACAAAATATTCACGGACTCATGTACATGAGATCCTCCACTCTCTTTCCATGCTTTTGTATGTCTATTTTAGTTATCCAACTAGCATCTTCTACTGGATGATTCTTCCACTTTACTAGATATTCATAATAAACTTTTGTCCTGGTTTTCTCAGCAATTCTCTGATCTAAAATCCTCTCTATCTATGGCTTCTATGCTATGGGAATCTATCACTCCCACTAAATATCCTCTTGATCATTTGTCCCTTCTTTTTCATCCATCTTGTAAGGGTATAAGTCTACTATAATAAATATTGGTGAAATTCCAATGTTCTCTGGCAGTTCAATCTCATAAGCATTTGTAAAAAAAAATCTAAGGACTTTACAAGGTCCTATCTTCTTCATTTTTAGCTTATTATATTTCCCTCTGGGAAATATTTTCTTCCTTAGGTGTGACAAGACTTAGTCTCCAATCTCAAAATTCAACTCTTTTCTTCTCTATGCTATTATGTTCTTGTATCTCTGGTTGTTATCCTGTAGTTGTCCTTTTATTTGATCATGCAAATTATGCATCTCTGCAACAAAATATTCCATTCCTGCACTTCAAAATTCATCTTGTCCTAAATATATTAATTATTAAATTCCCCTTAGATGAATTCCATATACTATCTAGAATGGAATCTTACCAGTACTCCTGTTTGGCGAGTCGTTAGATGCAAACTCGCTTGAGGAAAAAATTGATCCCACCGACAGTTATGTTCAGTTATCAAACTCCTTAGAAGATCCCCTAATCTTATATTCACTACCTCAGTCTGTCCATCTGTCTGAGGGTGATATGCTGAAATAAAAGAAAAATTTGTTCCCAACTTCTTCCACAAAGTTCTCCAAAAGTGTCCCACAAATTTGGTGTCTCCGTCTGAGACTATACTCCTGGGTAACCCATGCAATATCACAACCTCCTTGAAAAACAAATTCATTATCTGAGTAGCATCACTAGTTTTGTGACATGGTATAAAATGTTCCATCTTTGAAAATATTTCAACCACCACAAAGATTGAATCATTTCCCCTTTGGGTTCTTGTCAATCCCAAAACAAAATCCATACTTATAACATCCCACGGCCTGTCTGGAATAGGAAATGGTTGATACAATCATGTGTTATACTGCTTTCCTTTATCATATTGGCAAATTTTTCATCTATCCACCAACTTGTTCACATTATGCCTCATGCTCGACCAATAGTATGAAGAACTCAACTGCGCATATTTTTTATCATGAAAAAAATGTCCAGGTAATCCTCCACTATGTTTCTCCTTCAACAAATTATCCCTCATTGAGCATCTTGGGATACACAATAGACTTCCTTTTAATAATATTCCTTCTTGGATCATATACTCCATCGACTTGTTTATATCCCTTAACAAAGGATTCTCACATGCTTCATAATCTTCCTTGAAATATGGGCCTTCCTGGTACATCTCCTTGAGGTGTTCAAATCCCAAAGTCTCCATCTGGAATTCCTGCAAGATTAAACATCTCCTGCTCAAAGCATCTACAAATTTGTTAGCACTCCCACTAATATTCTTAGTGACAAAATTAAAATTCTTCATGAATTCTACCCATTTGGCATGTCTCTGGTTCAATTTCTCTTGTCTGGTTATGAACTGCAAAGCATGATTGTCAGTATACAAAATAAACTCCTTTGGTATAAGATAATCTCTCCACTTTTTCAAAGCTTAAATTATAGCATAAAATTCCTTGTCATATGTTGAATACTTCTTAGAATCATTCAACTTCTCACTGAAATAAACAACAAACTTATCATCTTGACTTAAAACTGCACCAATGGCCAATCCACTTGCATCACATTTGACTTGGAAGTCTTCTTAAAGTCTGGCAGAATTAAGATAGGTTGTTCTGTTATTTTTTTCTTTTAACACTCTAAATCCTTTCTCGATTTATTTTTTCCATTCAAAAGATCCATGTTCCTTCTTTCTAGTATCTAGTATGGGTGCGCAAATACTGTTGAAATTCCTAATGAATTTTTTGTAAAAGCTCGCTAACCCATGAAAAATTCTTACTTCAAACACACTTCTTGGAGAAGGTCACTCTCTTATATCCCTCACCTTTTCTGGATCCATCTTCAATTCATTTTAAGAGATTATAAATCCCAAATACACAAGTTTTGTCTTCATAAAAGAACATTTCTTCAAATTTATCAACAACTTTTCTTGTTGCAACCTCCTCAACACCATCTTCAAGTGTCTTAAATGCTCCTCTTCAGTCTTACTAAAAACTAGAATATCATCTAAATAAACAATCACAAAATTCCCAATAAAATATTTGATCACTTTATTCATGAACCTCATAAATGTACTTGGATCATTCATTAAGCCAAATGACATAACAATCCACTCATACAATCCTTCATTTTTTTTGAATGATGTTTTCCATTCATATCCCTCTCTAATTCTTATCTGATGATAACCACTCTTCAACTATATCTTGGAAAAATAACTAGCTCCAGTCAAAAAATCCATTAAATCATCCATTTTGGGTAAAGGAAATCTATACATGATGGTTATCTTGTTGATGGCTCTAGAATATGTGCACATTCTCCAACCTCCATCCTTCTTTGGACTCAATATAGTTGGTACTGCACACAGGCTCAAGCTTTCTATGATCATACCTTTATCCAACAATTATTGGAACTTCTCCTTTACCTCTTCATTCTCTTGAGGGGTTAATCTATATGCTTCTTTGTTCGACAAAATTTCTCCTGGAATAAGGTCAATATGATGACTGATACTCCTGATGGACGGTAAATTATGAGGTAACTCATCCACCACATGTCAACAAACTCATCCAATAACTCATGAACTTCCATAGGAAAATCATTCATAGAATTTTTTGTGATAATGAATCACGACTTACCTATAAATATAAATTGCATTTCCTGGTATTTCTTGACTTCTTTCAAGAGCTCCTTCCCACTCATGGGAAGTATACTAGGACTACCCTCCTCTTTGACTCCCTTATATTCCAATGGTAACAACATATGTTTATACCCATTTTTCTCAAGGGTATAAGCATTCTTCCTCCCATCATGTATGAAATTCTTGTCATATTGCCAAGGTCTCCCTGGGAGAATGTGACAAACATCCATGGGTATGACATCACATAAAAATTCATCCTTATAAATACCAATTTTAAATTCAAATTTACACTATCTACTTACCATGACTTGATGTCCTTTCTGCAACCATGACATCTTGTACAGAATCAGAAGTGTTTTCTTCTCCAACTTTATCTTTTCCACCATATACATGTATACTAAGTTGTCAGTACTCCCACTATCTATGATCACCTTGCATACTCTGTCTTTGGTCTTGCAAGCAGTTATGAATAAATTGTTTCTCTAGACTAGTTCTCGTACCTATTTTTCTTGCTTTACAAGAGATTTCCTCATCATGAGCGATCTTCCTTCTTCAGTTGCTTCTTCTTTCATAT
Organism: Picea mariana; assembly: GCA_032191745.1. Classification (NCBI taxonomy): domain Eukaryota; kingdom Viridiplantae; phylum Streptophyta; class Pinopsida; order Pinales; family Pinaceae; genus Picea; species Picea mariana. Next base: position 12,286 of record JASDQU010683697.1, read on the forward strand.
CCGTCTCCACATTCCTCTGTTGCACCTCAGAAATGTGAGCTTCTCCAACTCCTACATTCTTCTTTTCAGGAAATTCCCAAGACATGTGCCCTAGTTTCCAGCAAGAATAAAACTTCACTTCTCCTCCTCTGCCTCTTCCTCTACCTCTTGGAAAATGATTCCTTCCTCTAGAGTATCCTCCTCTAGAACTTCCTACAGTATCTGTTTGTCTGTTAAATCCTCCATCTTCTTCCCTGGATTTATGGAACTTCTCTCTGGTGGTTCCTCTTCCTCTGTTAGGACTCTTCCCCCTGTTCCTATGACTCTTCCTCCTTTCCAATTTTCTTCTACCTTCAGGGCTACTTGATAAGCATATTCTACAGTCCTCATCATTATCATACTAATCTCATTTTGGAGTTCATACTTCAATCCATTAATACACCTATCAACTTTTTCTTCATCATTCTCCCTGTGTCCTGCTCAATTATAAAATTATTCGATATACTCCTTCACTGAAAAACCTTTCTGTCTCAGATTCTACAACCTTATGAATAGATTCAATTGATAATCCTTGGGTATGAATTTATCCTTAAGCTTAGCTACCATTATATCCCAACTCTTAATCCTGAACTTTCCTTTTCTCCTTCTGTTAGCTTGCAATTCATCCCACCATAAAGTTGCATGTACCTTCAACCCGTTCACTGCATACTTTACTTTCTTTTCATCATCAATATCCTCATAGTCAAAGTACTTGTCTAAAGAACTTATCCATTCAAGAAATTCTTCTACATTCAAATTTCCTTCATACATCAGGACTTCCATATTTTCTCTGGTTCCCATCTTGACAACAACTATTAGCAATCACTCCTTCGTTGCTTGTTCTCCTACAACTTCTTATTCTTCTCCTATATCTTTACTTTCAACTTCACTAACATCACCAGCCTATGGTTTTCTCCTTTGTGTTGTTTCCATGGCGTCCATCCTTCCATGAAGTTGTCTCATTTCCTCCTCCATAGCTGCATTGACTACATGTTTCTCCCTGCATCTCCTTGGTGGCATGCCTTTAAATATTTCTTCTCAGAGAGCTTATTATTTCTATGATACCAATTGAGGCAAACCCCTTATGGGTTCACGTGACCTCCTGGTCTAGGATCGAATTAAACAAGAGACGAAGTGGCTCTCGGGTCCTCATAGAACGCTTAGAACTCTTACCACATGCATTTTCTTTTCTCACTGCGTGAAAATTCATATTCGTGAGGGTCCTCTTGCTCTAGTGGAGTCGTGCACACAACCTTGAGATTAAATTTGGAAGCAGTAATTATGGTGCTTTGAAAGTTCGAAAGGTTTTTCAACTCCAATGCATAATACTCCCGAACTAGAGAAGGACCAAAATCCATAGATATGAGAGTTGACATTTTCCTTGGATCAATGGTATGTGTTCACTCCAAACTCCGGGCTTCAGGACTTTTCATACCAAAATAAATTTCACCCACAACCTTCCGGATGGACGAATTCCAAACACTTGGAAATCTACGGACATGTATACCAAACAATTGATGGTTAGGATTTACTCCAAAATTTGGGACTACGGGGAATTCTCCACTCCACGCAACAACAACCAAAATCTCCCGAAGTGCCGAATAACCGAACCACTCAGGGATCCAATGGCTCAAACTCACCCAGTGATCTACGCTGTAGATTCACTCCGAGACTTTGGGCTTCAGGGATTTTTATTCACTTACAAAAACAACTTAAAAACTGTTGGAGCAACGAAGTCTGAAGGACTTGGGGTTTTAACAGTCATGCTCCTTCTCCTTAATCCAATGGCTCTTAGGGATTTTGATATCTCCCAAACAGATCTCGTCCACTTGTTCTAAAAACAATGGTATTCCTCCTCTTGAGGACTTACTCCCGGTATCCCTCCTGAGCTTTGTCACTTAAAGGACTCAAACCTTGGCACACTCCTTGCACTATCTCTCCTCTAATATTTGGACTTGGAAAATTCTCCTGCGCACTCCTTGCGCTATCTCTCCTTTGAGCTTGATCAACACTTGATAAAGTGTTGATTCTTTACACTCTTTGCACTAGTCTCGCCTCTGATATTTTATACTCCTGTGAGTATAGGTGCACTCCGTGCACTCATTCTGCATAAAATTACACTATCTCTCCTGAGATATTTGAACCTGTAGATGGTTCGTCCTATGCACTCCTTGCATGGGCACTATGCACTCCTTGTACCAAGATTGTAGAAGAGAAACAATTAAAACTTGTATTAACATTAAGGGTTCATTAAAAAAACCATAAGATGTAGACAAAAACACATACAAACATAAATACCATAACATTTACCCAATTACTCAAAGATAAGCAATCTCATAAATTGGAAGCAATTCTCCTCTTTTATATTCCTTGAGCAAATATTTACGAGGATTTCAACAACCTTCAACAGCTTTCAACATCTCTTTTCAACCTCTCTTTTGAACAACCTCTTATGGGCATAGATTACATTGATTTATACATGAAGGGGCTTCTTGATCCTTCCATACAGACTAATCTAGTGCTTTCATATCATAATTAAAATCATGCTACCACTAGGATTATTACAATAAATGAATAATTACAATCTAGATATGAGTCGACGCTCAAAATTTGTACAATCCTATAGGCATTAAAAGAAATTACAATCTCCTGGATCACATACAATGGCTCTAGCTTCAAGATCTCATGGGATCTTTAATTACATAGTTTTCAAAATTAAAGTGATGTGCCCTCCTTGTAATCCAAACTAGTTAAAGTGCGTTGCACTAGATGCTGAGTCATCTTCCACTGCACCTCATTACATGATGAAGATTGATTAGATTGATGATAAATTACTTAATATTTTGGTTTAATAAGGCTAAAATCATTGTTCGAAACTTAGATCTTATTCCACTGCTTAATGTTTATATTTTAAGATTTTATTTACTAATTTTGAAGGTTGATTACTTGTTGTTATTACAAAACATTCTTTGCTGGTATAACAATGTTTACTGCTGCAATTTTACTACAACAACTTTCTTACTTTATAGCTAGTGTTATGGAGGTTTAGACTTGATAATTGCATTATATGATTTGGTAATATTGTTTCACACAAGTCAACCAATTACCTCATCCAAACTCTTTCTAATCTTTCACATTTCCCTAGACCTATCCTACACTTTTTAGGCGACCACGATAGGGGGGAATATTCTTGGCTAATATTGCTATAGGATCCATCGAGGTCATAAGGAAATCCTCCCTTGTGTTGGACTCATCCTTCACTAAAACGAGGGAAGTACTTTCCAAATTCTATGATAACAATTTGGTGCCATTGTTAGGGAGAATCAATTCATTCTTCCTACAAAAATTTCTTGGTAAGCTTGTCTTCCAAATACATCTTATCTTTCTTACCTGGATATTCCATTGAATTAAGAATACCTTTTTCTTATCTTGATGATATTTTTCTAACAATGTCATTTGGTGACTCCATTGAACCCAAGTGTTGAAAACACTAATCAAGATCCTAATAGAAGGTTTGCCAATCAGTCTAAAACCTATTGAAGAAATCTTACTCATAATTATCCTATATTAAAGTCCTTTCTTGAAGGAATACTTTCTTTAGATCCAATGGCTTAGCCTCAAGGACCTTGGGTTGTAACTGCCATCAAGCCTTTGGACATGTATGAAATTCTAGGATATCCTCATGCTATGCCTCAAAGTTTTGAGAAATGGGTGCCTAAATTCTTTGTGAATAATGTCATTACTACCGAAGAACATTTATCCAATTTTTTGGGAGCCCTTTAATGCAACTTCCCTCTTAATAATGATAATGAAGATACAGTTATGATACTCTTTTCTACTACCCTTGTGGAAAATGCTATAAAATGGTACAATAGTCTCCTTGATCATAATTTCAAAACTTGGGATGATTTATATAAATCTTTCACGAAAATATGGTAAACTAAGAGGGATCCTAGAATGATATCGTTTCAATTGAATGAGGCAAAGAAAAAGGACAATGAAATTGTTAAGGAAATTGATTCTACATTTGAGAAATTACTTCAACAAATTCTTGAAAATATTAGCCCAAAGAATGATGTTGTAGTCCTACTCTATACCAATGCATTTGAGGGGAAATTTGGGTTTATGCTTAAGGAAAAATCCACAAATAACATTAAAGAAGCACAAGAAAAAGCTGCTAAGATTGAAGGAAGTATTCTATATTCTAAGGTCAAACCTTTCCACACTCCTATAGCCAAGGCTGAGACCAATACATGGACCTTACACAAAGTTTAATCTACTCAAGATCCTATAATATTGATGACTCAAAGGTTTCAGGAGATTATAAACAACTTGGCCCAAAACCAAACCCTCATGATGAGTAAATATTACCAACATGGAAAGTGCACAACAAAATTATTTGTAATATAGGCCCCAACACAATGGTCAAGTGCGAAGAAGGAACCCTAGGTGGAAACCTAGCTCTCCAAATGAACAAAAGGTTCCTAATACCTTAGCACCCACTAATGTCATAAACCAAGAATAAATCCATTGGTTCTTTCCTTGTGGGGATTCTCATTGGGAGCATGAGTGTCCCAAGGTTCATGATGAGAACGATAATGGTGAATACTCTATGAAATTTTGGATCACGATGAATCATATCTATACTATATCTTCTCAAGAGTACTTCAACATCACCATGGAACAACTTGAACAATCCAAACAAGAAGCTATTCGACAAGATAGAATGGATATGTTGAATTAGATTGATGAAGAATCAAGGGAAAGACTTAGAAGGAAGGAAATTCAAGCTTACACTAGAAGGAAAAATCCACCTAAGATCCTCCCTAGCGATCAAAGACTCCCTCAACCTAAGCCTCCTTTTCTACCAAGTCCTCCTCCTCAACACAATTTTCGTAGGGACAATGATATAGAATTGAATGTTGATTTGGATAATATTTTAATGAAGGTTAATGTACTTGTTCCCCTCAAAGAAATAATGAAGATACTCTCTATGAGGAACAAAGTAAATATATGCTTGAATGTTCAATAAGAATCTCATGATCCTCCTATATTATTGTAAGCTAATCATTTTGAGCCAACTAGAGACAAACTTGTTCCATTTTTTATCTCTTTAATACTTAATGATTTGTGGCTTTGTAGTTGTATGCTTGAATCTAGGGAATCTGTCAACATAATGAATTTAAAGGTCATGCAACAATTAGGATTAAAAAACAAAAGACCTTAAAGGAATGTGTGTGGAATAGACTCAAGGACTATTAAGGTGTGTGGTTTGATTAAGTATCTTGAATTCCATCTTGCTAACTTTTCTAAGGTTACTATTGTGATGGATGTTGTAGTCATTGATGTTCCTGAAGCCTAGGGGATGTTTTTATCTAGGAAGTGGGATGCAACATTAGGTGGAATATTACAAATGAATCTAAATTATCCCACTATCCCAATAGGAAATAGACATTATGCTTCTATGTTGTAACGTACCTATCCACCCACAGGCTGGCCACACTAATCCAAAACTCGCTTTTGAACGTATCTCGAATTCTAACAACATTTAATCCGAAATCAAGCATGAAATAATCACCTTCATTAATCAAGATCCATGCTACAACATAAAATATATGAACAATGTTCCATGCAAAACAAATAACCAACATAAAAGAACGTTATAAATACATATCTTAGAGGTAATTAAATACACAACAGAATATACATTACACAGAAAACACATAGAGCACTTATCTTTGCAAGTAAACGTCCACCAACTAGTCGCAAAACAAGGAAGTTCCTCCCAACCATAGACACTATTGTTCTTTTACTCTCAATAGTAGGTCACCCCCGAGACAGGGCTATGAGTCCACAAAGACAAGTCCTAGGCCAAGTATAAACACACAACAATTGGCTAACTAACTCTCAGGTTTCCCAACCTCAAAGGAAAATCCGATTTTCTAGGTCTCTTCCCCCCTCAACCTACACAACCCAAAGAAATGAACACCTTTATCTGCCATGCAGTCCCTCAGGTTGTCCCACTTCTCTCCAGAGCTCCAGTGCTACTGGTAAGGAAATCTCCCTACTGGAAACTCCAAGGATTCTCAACTGTGGGAAGTTCTATCCGAACTGCCATTAATCTCATGCACACGAGAATCCATTCCCTCCTGGAATGATTAGTAAATTATAATACAACCATTTATAAATGGATCTCCTCTTCCATCCATGCATTTCCATGCTCAAACCAAGATCAGATGAAATAGCCAGAATGAGTGAGGAAAAAGGAAGGAGAAAAAGAACAGGGGAAGAAGACGACGACAAAGAAGAAGAATAAGAGACCCAAAACCACCCCCAAGGGATGTTTAAATTACATCAAGACCAGAGCCACATGGCCTCCCTCCCAAGAAGCTCATGTGACCCCTTTTCTCCATAAAATCAATTATGGGTAAAATAAAGTAATAATAAAAATACTTGTCCCCACAAGCCCCCTCTCTCATGGAATCATAACCCCTTATTTTGGCACTGCCCTCAGTGCACAACACCATTCCAATTTTATTAACATTACAAATCTAGGCTCTTTGGCCTTAATCCACACAAGAAATCTATCCAATTCTTATATACATAGGCACTCTAGCCTAACATTAAACATGTATCCATGGGCATTCTGACCCGAAACATGTATAATGACCTTCCAAATTTATAATTTTGGCAACAGTTTTAACCAACAAGATCTCCTTCCCTCTCAACCATGCATAACCCAAAAAATTGAACTCATTTATCTGCCATGAAGTCCCTCAGGTTGTTCCACTTCTCTCCAGGGCTCCATTGCACTCAGCTAAGAAGTTTCAGAGTTGCGGCTTCCAGAACTCCAGCTACAACAAGTCCATTGGACTTTCTTCATTCCATTTTGTTAGCACTAAGAATCACCTTTAGATTGCATAGAAGGTAAGCCCAATACCCATCAGGTTATGTGTAAATGTGAATGAGTTTTAAAGAGGTCAAATGGACAAGACTCAAGATAATAATGTTCTAACTCAGAAATATGGGCTAGCATACATAAGAAATTGAGGTCTTGATTAAATTCAGTCAATAAGTGGGAGTAAAGGTGAATAGAGGGAAGACTTTGGTGAGGAAAATGTAGAGATCTGCTATGGACATTAGGTCTTCAAGTAGCCTAAGGAAGAAAAACTCAAACACAAGATCTTCTTGAATTCAAAGTTTAAGGAAACTGAAGAACATCATAATAATAATATAATCGAACATTCATCATAATATCACCACAACAATTCATGTGAATCATTCAAGCATGAATACTTCAGAATCAGAGGAAAATAAGCTGGAGTAAGAAACATGACTTAGATTAATCATGAAGTCTCAAATCAAGTACATAACCAGTTAACCAGTAGCTTCATCAAAATATTACAAAATAAAGGGAGCCTAGCTCAACCATTCAAACCTCCTAAAGCATTTAGAATATCTATTTATAACAAAAGGGAAGGCTACAACTCGAGGTGCGATATGGCCTTCCTCCCATGAAAATATCCAAGTAGTTATTTCATCTAACAGCTTAGACTAACAACTATGCTATAAAAAGGGAAAATGTTGGCCACTAATCCAACCAACTTTAAACTGACTTGATATTCTTTGATGTGCATCTCCCTATATGCCAAGTGTCCTTTAGAGGATTGTAACTGTCATAATGTTGTTAGTTTCTATCTTTTCCTTTTTCCACATCATCAACCATTCACAAGGATGATAATCTGAGCCCCTTGATTCCTGGTACCTATTGGCAGCATCATTCGGTAGCGATATTTTGTAGTACCTTTACCAAATTCCTTGTAATTCTGTAGTGTGACCTCCAAAATAGGCATGTCAAATGGGTAGCACCAAGCCTGTGTGTCTCTGTGTAGAATTCGGTCTCTGTCAAAATTTCGGTAGTGCCCAGCTGTGTAATTCACTCTCTGTTAAAATTTTGGTAGTGCCTGCCTGTTTGTTTGCGTGCAATTCGGTAGCACCCATTTGAATTCGCAGCACCATCATTTCAACGTTGATAGATTTGGTAGCACCCTCGGGAAGTTAGCAACGCCATCTCTACACTAGTCTTAGGTGATTAGGCAACACCATAGGTAGAAAACTAATAGAACATGAAAATTAGACAATTTTGTAGTGTTGTAGCGCTACGGAATGTCTGCGCTACTACTGTTGAAGAGATTAAATCTTTGCAGAACACCAAAAAGTCTGAGAAGTATGCATTAGAATCATGTATAGCCTCTATAGGTGGAAAAAGTAGTATTTCCTCAATTACTTATCCTTGCAAAAAGGGGCCATTCTAAAAAATGGAGCTCACCTTTCACCAATCACTTCATCAACATGACACTCCTTCTTGTGGAAGGAGGACTTCCCTTGGGCACAACAACATGTTTCCCTTTAGCAATAATAGGCTTCTTCATTGGATCTATGCTTTGCTTGGCTACTGGCTTCTCCTTTTCAATAGCAGCTTCAACCAACACATTCAAGTTTCTTTGAGCCATCACATCTTGGAATTGTTGCAACTCTTCCAGTCAAGTTCCACTTGGCCACTCTTCAATCCAACCAATGTGTTCTATTTTTAGTAGCCTCTCCTAGGTATTCATATCCAACTTTAGTTTTATGAAACATTCCAGCACCCTGGAATGAAGTAGCTCAAACATTACATCCCTCTACTAGAACATTCTTGAATTAAATACTATTACTCCTAGTTGTTCATTAGATTAATTCATTAACATTTATGTGTGAAACCAAACCTTTCACACTTAATACCATTTCCAATGGAAGTCTATTTTCATCTAGTGGCACTTTTCAAGTGAAAGAGAATTCATTTTTCTAGCTCCAATTTCTCTGCATTGGCATCTTGCTTCCACTGTGAACTCGGATATCAGAAGTGTATTTCTTTCACTGAGTAGTTTTAGACCAGTATCTAAGTCATATCTAACAAATCCTTCCCTGGAGATCCTATTATTGACCAATAGAGATTATTCACACACAACCTCTTAAGCTCTTTGTTTTCTTCCACATCAAGCTTGCAAATGTCTACACATCTCCTCCTTCAAGGCTAGGAAAACATACTTTTCCTTTCTATGCCCATTACTGACATTATTCACCTGCTATCTTCGTGTCTTATGTGAGGATTCTTTCTTTTGCAGTACCTACAATTTATTTGCATTTTGTAGTAGCAACATAATAATCCTTTTATTATACTCTTCTCGAGTTCTTTATCCACTTTCCATTACTTTCTCTGTAGCTATTTATTGCCTCATCCAACTTCTATAAGCTCTTTAATGCTTCCATGACTCTAATATCTGATCTTATTCTTGAATTGATCTGATTATACCTCTAATTCTGCAAAATTGATACATAATTCAATTTTTTCCCACGTGCTTTATTCAAACACGTCCCATGTGACCACGGCTCGAAACTGCAGACTATAACCAAGATCTTAGCCGAAAGGCTCTTATCCAGATCTTCAGGACTCCGAGGCTCTGAAAATTTGGAATTCAGAGGTTTCTCCTTCAACATACTTCATTTCCTCCAAATGTCGAATTTATGAACTCTTGCACGATACTTCTTCGGAGCTTCAGGGATCTGGTGCTTCAGAAATTCAAGATTCGGAGGTTTCTCCTACACCACACAACATTCCCTTTGAACTCTAAAGTGGTGAACTCCCTGAATGGTGCTTCTTTGGAGCTTCTGGCTTTGAAGGCTCTTGCAACCTCTCACCTTATTTCTCATGAACGTTGAACTAGAAAAATCCCAGACTGGCTCTCCAGAGCTTAGCACTTTGAAGGTTCTTATAGCAACATACCCAAAATTTTCCCAAATGTTGAATTTCTAAACTTCCAGGTACTCCTTATCCACTAAGCACCATGGGTGCTACATGTTAAAATATGGAGATGACACATGGCCCAATTAATCAGTGACACATGTCAAGATCCAATTGATACAAAAGCCATATCAAAAGCATGAAATAAGATGACATGTGGCATGCGTAAAGTGGGTCCACATCACCCTAGGTGACGTCATCATGCCATGTCACTCTGACACTCCTAGACTTCGGAACTCTAGGCTTCGGTGGATTTCACACCCACACACTTCAAATCACCTGAACACTGAACTACTATGGAGGTTTCAATAATCAATGGTCCACGTCCCCTGCTGAGATCTACAGTCAAAAATAAATTTGAGACTTCATGCTTTGGGACTTCCTATGACTTCAATGCAAAATACCCCTAAACAGTCGAACGCTGAAATTGAGATCGACGGTTCTCGCTCCTCCTACATCCACCAACTGAGATCTCCTCCGAAACTCTGGGCTTCGAAAGTTTCTTATTCAACATACAACAAAAATCCTGAACAACAAACTTCTGAATACTTGCTAATTTGCGGACACATGTCCCCGATAATGGATGGTCCAGATTCACTCTAGATTTAGGGACTTCAGGAGATTTTTGTCCTAGAAACACAAGAATTTGTTTCTCCCGGAGTGCAGACTCTTCAAACTGTCATGAGATCTACGATTCATTCTTGCCTATGCGCAGATCCAATGGCCCATATCTGTCCTCAGCCAAATCCAACGACTGTCACTCCCCCCCATGATCTACGACGTAGATTCACTCCAAGACTTCAGAGCTTCAGGGTTTTTGTCTCTTTCTCAACAAAAAGCTTAAAAAATCTGGACTAGCGAAGTTTGAAGGACTTCGGTGCTTAAATACCACGCACCTTCTCCAAATATAATGGATGTGAGAGATATTTCTTCTCTTGAACAGACCCAACGTCCCAGATATAATATTGTGGCCCAAATCCACAGTTTTTGTGGTTTCTTTCCTCTTCTGGTTTTCTCTAACCGCTACACCTCCTAAGATTTTGAAAACAATCAAGGTGTGTCCTCAGTGCCTTCCTAGAACCCAGGGGTGCACTATAGCTCCAAAACAATGTGAAATTTATCTTCAATTTCTTCTTGCTCGGCCCATCTAAGCTCGGTGTTGAAAACTGGAGCTCTGATACCAATTTGTAATGTACCCAGCCACCCACAGGCTGGCCAAGCTACTCCAAATCGTTTTTGAATGGATCTCGAATTCTAACAACATTTAATCTAAAATAAAGCATGAAAGAACCACATGCATTAATCAGAATCCATGCTACAACATCAAAAAAATAAACAACGTACCATCCACATCAAATAACCAACAGATAAGCACATTATTAATACACATCTCAAAGGTAATTAAATACACAATGGAATATAAATTACACATAAAACACAAAGATCACTTATCTTTGCAAGTAAACGTTCACCAACTGGATGCATACCAAGGAAGTTCCTCCCAACCATAGACATTGTTGTTCTTTTACTCTCAACAGTATGTCACCCCCGATCCAGGGATATGAATACACAAGGATGTGTCCTAGGCCAAATCTAAACACATAGCAGTTGGCTAACTAGCTCTCTCAAGTTTATCAACCTCACAACAAATCTGAATTTCCATCTCTCTTTCCCCCTCAGTTTGCACAAACCAAATAAATAAACAACTTTCTCTACCATGCAGTCCCTCAGGTTGTCCCACTTTATCCAGATCTCTAGTGATACTGGTCACGAAGTATCCCTACTGGAAACTCCAAGGATTCTCAATTGTGGGAAGTTATGAATTTCCATCAAGATCATGCACATAGAAATCCATTCCCTCTTCGAATGATCATTAAATTATATTATAACAATTTATAAATGGCTCTCCTCTTCTATCCATTTGTCTCCATTCTCAGCCCAAGAGCACATGAAATAGCCAGAATGAGTGAGGAAAAATGAAGGATAAGAAGAACATGGGAAGAAGATGAAGAAGAGACCCAAAACCTCCCCCCAATGGATGTTTAAATTACATGAAGACAAGAGCCACATGTCCTCCCTCCCAAGAAGCTCATGTATCCCCCTTTTTCCATAAAATCAATTATGGGTAAAATAAAATAACAATAAAAAGACTTATCCCCTCAAGCCCCCTCTCTCGTGGAACCATAGTCCCCTATATCTTTTGTCCTTGTTTGTCTTGCATCCAGCGGTGTATTTTATTAATGTACATGAAGTATTACATTTCCTAGGCATTCTATCCATTTTTCAAATTTATTGGCTCACCATCCTAAGTCACAGTTACATAATACATTATAGTTCATAAGGGTTAAAACCAGGATGTTACATATGTACCATCAATAAAGAACCAAAAAACATGTACTATATCCTAGTAACAAAGATGCTTGGAGTGACCATGAGTTTGACACCTCTTTAGAGTTGTGTGAAGAAAAACACCAAGAACCCTTGAATCCTCTTATTGAACCTTACCTTTCTTGAGACTTGGAGCGGTTTTTTTTTGCTCAGGAAGATGAAATTAGTGATGTGATATGGCCTAGAAGTAATGACTAACAAGAGAAATTAAACAAGTAGAAGGATAAAGACTTAGGATCTATTACAATTTTAAGGCCAAGAAAAGGAAAATAATTACATTTGTCTAAGGAATTTCAAATGAACATTTCTTTAAAACAAAGAGAAGATGATAGATATGGTGAAGAGACAGATGATTCCAAAGAAATGGAGGAAAATTTTCAACAAGGAGGGTTTGTACTTATGTGGGACAAGAAGAAAGGTAAATCCAACATGCATAAGGAATTTGACTATTTATGGCAAGGCCCTTACAAGGTTGACAAGAAGCCTGAGAATGATTCATTTTATCTATACACGTTGGAGGGAAGGAGATTACCACTAACCGTTAGTGGCTCCATTCTCAAACCTTATTTCACAAGGAACTTGATTTCTTAGGCATGGCCTAAGAGTAGGATAGGGTAGGTAGGTTATATTGTGTTCTTGGTTTATGCATTTTTTTCTTTATGTTTTATCATGCAATCATGTTGGCTTAGAATTTATATGTTATAGAAATAAAAAATTATATATTGATGAAAATGAAAAAACAAAATCTCGTATGGTTTTGTATTTTTCTAAACTAGGGTGGATAACATCCCCCTTCAATTTTGTTACTAATGATTTTATGTTAGAATGTAGCTGGAATTTTATAGTGATGCAAGTTGCATGTCTTGGAGTACCATAGATGTTGATGTTCTCATGCAATTTATGGTGAGAACATGTCCTCATGTTGGAGCCAAATGTTACCCCCTCTCACCTAGGGGTAACTAGACAAGATCATGTCTCATGGCCCACAATGAAGACATAGATCCCAATGATGATGATGATAATCAATATTTTCATAGGAATAAACCCACCATTCCTTCTACATGCCTCTATCCTCATCAACACAACTCATGACACTTGACCAACATTGTTCATTGGAAGATGGTGGTCCAACATATTATGAGGTACATTAGTCATTGTTTCATATAGAGTGTCATACTTAATGCATTAGGATTTTAGGCAAGGATCATGGGTTGAATCTAATAATGAATCATAGGCTTGGAAGTTATACTTGTTTCCTTATTTTACCTTGGTGGTAATATTTGTGTCCTAGTCCAGTGTCGTTACTCTTAGGGAACATGGCTACTACTTGGAGGCCTTGAGACGGTTAACATACCATTCTCCCCCATACTTAACACTTTCCATCTTGGAGCCTTCCAAAGTGTACTAAAATTTGGTATGGATATTACACGTACACCAAAAGGGAAAATGGTTCATTCTTCTTTGAGAATAAGGGATAAAGTGATGAGGTTGAAGTAGTTACTATACAAAAAATATAAGAAAGAAAGAAGAAATAATGGGACTATTACCTCCCAACCTAGGGGTAACTAAGGAGATGATGTCTTGAGGTACACAGGTAGAAGACATGGAGTTTCAAGAGCCAAATGACCATCCAATTTCACATTAAGAAGACAGAGCCCCTCTTCTTCACCACACATCGCCATTCATCATCAACAACATAGCAGTGTCCGCCACACCTGCCTGGCCCAAAAAGGACATCAGGTCTTGCTTCATGAGGTTACAAGTCCAGTCTCATATTAAGTGTCACTTTAATAATTGAATCATTTGAGCATGTTGCAAAGGGTCCTTTCTTGATTATAGAACGTTTGCCTAGAAATTATACCTTTTTCATTATTTCACCTTAGTGGTTGACATTGTTTTCTAGTAAGTGGTTCCCCCTCGGGGAAAGGGTTTCTACTAGGGGGTCTCCTTGAATGGTCATCGTACCATTCTCGCACATACTTACCACTTTTCACACCTCTTCCCCTCTTCTTCCTCATATTTTGTTTTTTTGGGCTAATTGATGCCATGAAGGGCTTGTACCTCATTTCATGGGAAGAATGAGATAAATCCCCAGAGGTGTTGTAGCTGGAAAAATTCAACAGCCATAACTAATCCTTCTATATTCTCTCCCTAAGGTCCTTAGAGCAATGAAACACTTCTCCATAAAAATAAGGACCTTTAAAATAAAAACAAATAAAAATATCCCACTTGATGGGGGAATGAATTGTGACGTGTTTTAATTTCTAGTTCATATGGAACTCAATGTGTTTTAACTTCAAGTGGCATTCCAGTGCTCCTTTTATTTCCTTGCACATAACACTCATTGTCCAAACCATAAAAAATGGAAGACAAATAAAGGGCTTGGAAAAATGTTGTGTTGTAAATGAAGGGATGCAACACACCCTCCACATCCACCTCATATTCAATACATGGCCTAGAAAGAGTCTTCTTGGGAAACAATCCTTGACTTGGGGATTGGATTACCCAATAGCACACCATGAAAACCATCCCATACCTAAATTTGGAAAAGTTTATACGGTATTTGGGAATTTTTTTAGTTTGAAAAGGGGGGATTTAATGCACATGTTCGGGTGCTTATTTTATTAAATGTGGCTTACTTGGCATGATACATCTGACTTGTGGACCCTTGGAGGGAGTATTTTCTTGTCTTTGTAGGACCTTTCATGGTGAAAGCTACTCATGGAGAGACTAAGTTACTTGGATCTTCATAGGGGATTGAAATCCCAATGGATGGATTTTGTGCCCCACTCATTTGAGGCCAAAGATGATGAATATTGCACCTTGAGAGACATCCCTAGCACATGATGAAGGACCATAAACATGAAGAGAGGATGACATCACCCTCCTATGCCCAAACGTCCCTCTTAGGAGGCACGACATCACATTTTGATGTAATGCTTGGCATGCTTGGCACATTTGGTGATGTTGTGGGCTTGAAGCCCCACTCTATTGCTTGATTTTTGGATGATGTGTCACCCTTGTACCTTGAAGTCCTATCCTTTGGAGACTTTTCCATCGCACATTCCACCTTGGAGAGGAAATTTATGGGCTTATGTCACATCATTTTGTTATTTTTGGTCATTTTGTAAGCCTAAGTGGGAAAAAGACAAATGGATTTTGTATGTAAGCATTGTAACTTAGTTTTAGGCCTAAAATCATGGATTTAACTGTAAAGTTGACAAACTAGGGCTTGGTTTTCCTCATATAAATATGAGGCAAGTCATTTGTCCCAAAATCATAACTCATCACTTGGAAGGTTACCCTTGGACTGGAATTTTGGCCCTCTTTGGAAATTATCTTTCTCTTCTTTCTTGTCATTATGGTTGCTACACTTGTCTATTGGCGGAATAAATACTAGAAATTTCTCTTGGATGCTTCTTCTTGGAAAATTGTTGGAATTTATTTCATAAGTAACGGTTTTGCATGCTATCTCTTGGATTAGGTAAGGAATTTCTGCAATTTTGTGTTTTTCTTCTTAAATTCAAGGTTATACTATCAAACCATAGGAGTATAAGGGGATACACTCTCCATCAAGGAATTTTCTTCTATTGTCTTTGAAATGGATTAAGAATTACTACACGGAGTAAGAGAGTTTACATTCCTATAGCAAGGCCTTTCTAGGATTTATCTTCTCTAGGGATTAAGAGGGATTACACCCCTAGAAGATTATCAAACAATATTTTAACTTGGATTTCTAAGCTAGATGATTTGGAGGTTTTGTGTTTTATTAGTATTTATAAGGGTTTAATTATAAAAGATATATTTAATTCTCCTTGTTTTCGAAGCATGACACTCCATTAACCCAATAGATAAGACACTAATTGCATTGGTAAACACAAAATTTG
Source organism: Picea mariana (assembly GCA_032191745.1). Taxonomy (NCBI): domain Eukaryota; kingdom Viridiplantae; phylum Streptophyta; class Pinopsida; order Pinales; family Pinaceae; genus Picea; species Picea mariana. Next base: position 28,420 of record JASDQU010683697.1, read on the forward strand.
AAAGATTGAATTATTCAAGTTGGGATTTGAATCTTGCATGATTTAAGATCTCTTTTTCTCTAAGGGAGTCTTGATTGGCTAAGTGATTGTGTTGTTGTAATAAACATTAAGCTACAACCATAAGGGATGCAAAAAAATTACTCTCTCATACTCCTTTTCCACTTTTCTACTGCTAAAAATTACTTGTAAGTTGTGATAATTGTTATATTGATAATAAGATATTGATTGGGTGGTTTATTTGCTAATTTCAGTGGTAATAACTTGTTGTTGTAGCATAATTTTGATACAAACATTGGGTTGTCATAAATTATTTCTAATAACAATCATTAACAACTCTAATTTGTGATCAAAGTTTTGGTCTAAACATTGGAACATTGTGTACTAGTTGCAAGATTTATTTCCAATATCATATACTTGATTTTGATGGTTTAATTTACAATTGTTATAAATTTGTGATTGTTGATATATAACTATCAAAGCTGCGTGTTGTTTCCCTTTTATTCTAGGGCTCATTTCATCATACATTGTCTTGTTTTTGGTTGTCTAACATTGGTTTTGCAAGTACACTTCATTGGAAACTTCACCTTGACCAATACTCATCCTCCATCAAGCCCTTAGAACATTTCATAGTGACCTAAAAGGGTGCTTCATTATTCTCCTTGGATTCTTCCCTTGCAACCCCTTAGGGTCACCCGAGAATCCTCCCTTATGTTGGAATTGTCCATCACTGAAACAAGGGGGATAACTATTGAGGTGACAGTGATAGGTGTCCCCAATTGTGTCACACATTTTTTTCTTGGGGGATTTTCCAAAACTAAAAAATCTATGATAATATTTTGGTGCCATTGTCGGGGAGGATTTTGAATCCTTTCCAAGCCCATAACGATGCTTGGAAAATATATCCCAAATCCTTTACCCTTATCTTGCTTGACGAATCCATTTGATGGAATTTCCCTTTCAACTTTAGATGAGCTTCATATAAGTTCATCTGGAGACTCCACTGATGTAGTCCTTCCAGAAAGGTGGGAAGATATCCCAAAATTTGATGGTGATCCATGTTTGACCAATAAACATGTTGTAAAGTTTACCGAATACATTGGTTTGCATGACATAACCCATGATGATATTCTTATGCAATTGTTATTATTATCTTTATATAAGAAACAAAGGAATTTGATCAAGCACATATGCATCCCAAAGGGCTTGGCCTCTACAACCATTTTCATCCGATAATTTCTCAAGCAATGTGGATCGAAATATCAATGATTTGAAGATACAATTCAGGACCTTGAGGATGCTTTTCAGAAAGAAATAATTCCTTTGAATCCAATTGAGAATCTGAGGGAAATTTATTCTTTACCCATTGAAAATCATGGGAATATAATAGAGGAACAAGAAGTTTAGGGTTTCCGTGAAGGAGTGCTTGAATAACATGTCCTTGAAGAAATATTCCAAGAAGAAGAGGGTTTCGATGAAGTGCAACATGTTGAGAACACATATGAGACATCATCCTTTCTCCCACTTGATGAAGATTAAGTTGTCCATCCTTTCTTTCCTCCTATGCATGAAGATAAAGAAGTGATTAGTCCCAATGATACAAATGATTTCATAGGGGACCTCACATTGTTGATCAACACATAGACGATTTCATACATATTGGGAGATTTATATGGGACATGGGTTGTTTCATTTTTGAAAAGGATATCATTTATGACAAATGAGTGTAGCTTTAAAATGAAGAATGTGTAGTTGGCACTTTCAAAGGACTGGTTTTCATGCCTAGATGATCTATATATTCCACAGCTCAATGATGATATGAGTGTAGATGGATATCATTCACTCAGGGATGACTTTTTGTTGTTCACTTATGTTGATTTCCATCCATACCTTGGGGATTATCCTTTTGAACACTCAAAACAATTATTTGATGAAAATTCTCAATCATCTTCATGCTCAAATTTTGATGAACATGAGGTCATGGAACAATCAGAGACTCATACTACTGAGAAACAATATTTTCATCCTCCGGTTTTTTTCAAGGATTTTCATGTGAAGGAGAAACATTTTCTGAGTGACAAGAAGTTTTCTTTCTCTAAAAATGAGGTTGTCCCTTACCTCATATCTTCTTAGAGAATCCATGTAGTTTTCTTCCGATATCTCATCTCCTCTCAGTCTTCAGGAAGCAGTGGTCATGTTAATGAGGAAGGATATGAGCCATCATCTATATTTCGTATCTGTATTCAAAGATGGGTGGATCAAGATTGTGGCTAAATTATTTTCGAAAGAATTTTTTCCCTCCCATCCACCTCCATGAGTTGCTTCCTATGATTGATTATATGCTTACTCACATTCATGATTATTATGTGGTTAGATTTTCCTTGATATGTTTTATAATTAAGCACAAGGGAAGGCACTTGGGTGAGATGATGAGCAGGTGGTAACACTAGTTACTCAATTTAGACTGACATCACTAAGCACTTAAAATCTATGGGCCTCGAGCCCTAGGTAAGTAGGTAGGTCATTTGATTTTTTCAATTGCATTTGTGCATTCATGTCATCATAGGTTCTCGTTGCATTCATTTTACATGTTTCTTTTTACATATTACTTTTCTTTCATTTATTCATAATTGTTGTGATACATTTTCTTGAATCATATTACATGTTAGCTACAAGATTTTGAAAATGCAAAATTTTCATTTTAAGGAATAGTTGTCAATTTTGAATTTTTGAAGTCTTTCTTATATGAATAAAGGGTGAGCAAGACACACCTCGATTCTCTAATATCTTTCTTGAGTATGTGTAGGAACAAGTAATACTGGGAGATGATGAGGTTCTCATGCACTCTATGACAAGCACATATCCCCATGTAGGAGCTAGATTTTACCCCCAAACTAGGGGTAAATAAGGAGATGATGTATCGAGGCCCATATATTTGAAGACATGGACTGACAAGAGCCAGATGACCAGTCAAGCCCACATTGAGAAAACAAAGACCTTCCTCTTCACCACACATCAACATTCATCATCATCAACATAACACCGTTCACCACAACAGCCTGACCCATAAAGGAAAATAGGTCTTGCTTCATGAGGTAACAAGTCCAGTCTCATGTTAAGTGTCACTTTAATAATTGAAGCATTTTCGCATATTGCAAAGGGTCCTTCCTTGATTATGAAATTTTTCTTGGAAATTATACCTTTTTCCTTATTTCAACTTGGTGGTTAACATGGTTTTCTAGTAAGTGGGTCACCCTTGGGGATGTGGTTTCTACTGGGGAGCCTCCTTGAAGGTTCATTGTACCATTCCCACACATAATTGCCACTTTTCACACCCTTTTCCCCTATGCTTCCTCATATTTTGGGTTTTTGGGCTCATTGACCCCGAGAAGGGATTGTACCTCATTTCATGGGAAGAAGGGGATAAAGGCCCAGAGGTGTTGTAGCTGGAAAAAATCAAAATCCATAAGTAATCCTTCTATATGCTGTCCCTAAGGTCCTAAGATAAATGAAACACTTCTCCATAAAAATCAACGACCTTTAAAAGAAAAATGAATTAAAATTTCCTGCTTGATGAGGGAATGCATTGCAATGTCTTCTAATTTCTAGTGCATATAGAACTCAATGTGTTCTAACTTCAAGTGGAATTGTGGTGCTTCTTTTCCATCCTTTCACATACCACTCAATGTTTGGACCATAAAAAATGAAATGAAAATAAAGGGCTTGGAAAAATGTTTCATTGTAAATGAAGGGATGCAGTGCAACCTCCACGAAGTAACCCATAAATGAGACAATATGAGCCCTTAATATGTCAAGAACCCCATGCCCAAAATTCCTATCCCCATCCACCTCATATTCACTACATGACCTAGAGAGGGTAGTCTTGGGAAACACTCCTTTACTTGGGGATTGGCCTACCCAATAGGGAAACATGACAACCTTCCCATACCTGAATTTGGCAAAGCTTATAAGGTATATGAGAATTTGTTTAGTTTGAAAAGGGGGGATTTAATTCACATGTTTGGGTGATTCTTTTATTAAATGTGGCTTACCTGGAATGTTACATGTGAATTATGGACCCTTGGAGGGCATATTTCCTTGTCTTTGTAGGACCTTTCCCAGTGAAAGCTACTAATGGAGAGACTAAGTCACTTGGATATTCATAGGGGATTGAAATCCCATTGGATGGATGTTGTGCCCCTCTCATTCGAGGCCAAATATGATGAATGTTTTACCTTGAGAGATTTCCCTAACACATGATGAAGGCCTAAAAACATGAAGAGATGATGACATCACCCTCTTATGCCCAAACCTCCCTCTTGGGAGGCATTACATCACATTTTGCTGGGACGTTTGGCATGTTTGGCACATTTGGTGTTGTTGTGGGCTTGAAGCCCCACTCTATTACTTGATTTGGGGATGATGTGGCACCCTTATAGCTTGACGTCCTAGCTTTTGAAGGATTTCCCATCGCACATGCCACCTTGGAGAGGAATTTTGTGGGATTATGTCCCATCATTTTGTTATTTTTGGTCATTTTGTAAGCCTATGTGGGAAAAAAATCAAGTCAACTTGCTATTTAAGCACTGTAACTTAGGTTTAGGCCTAAAATCATGGATTTAATTATAAAGTGGAAAAAATGGGGCTTGGTTTTCCTCATATAAATATGAGGCAGGTCACTTGTCACAAAATCGTAACTCGACACTTGGAAAATTACTCTTGGATTGGAATTTTGACACTCTTTGGCAATTCACTCTCTCTTCTTTCTTGTCGTTATGGATGCTACACTTATCTATTGGTGGAATAAAGGATAGCAATTTCTATTGGATGCTTGTTCTTGGAAAATTGTTGGAATTTCTTTGATAAGGGTTTTGTATGCTATCTCTTGTATTAGGTAAGGAATTTCTACAACTTTGTTTTTTTCTTCTTAAATTCAAGGTTATACTATCAAACCCTAGGAGGAGTATAAGGGGATACACCCTCCATCAAGGAATTTTATTTTGTTGTCTTTAAAAGGGCTTAATGACTTCTATAAGGAGTAATAGGTTTTACACCCTTACAGCAATACCTTGCTAGGGTTTATCTTCTCTAGGGGGTAATAGGTTCACACCCCTAAAATATTATCGAGCCTTATTTTAACTTGGATTTCTAAGCTAGATGATATGGAGATTTTCTGTTTTGTTGGGATTTATAAGGGTTTAATTATCAAAGATACATTTCATTCTCCTTTTTGTCTGGTTTTTTTTTCTAATAAATAGACTCCATTAACCCAATAGATAAGGCACTAATTGCATTGGAGATTGTATATTGTTGCATTGGTAAACATGAAATTTGAGAGATTGAATTGTTCAAGTTGGGATTTGAATATTACATGCTTTAATCTCTCTTGTGTTCTAAGGTCGTCTTAATTGGCTAAATGATTGTGCTGATGTAGTAAGAATTAATATCAAAACATCAAGTATCCAACAAAATTACTCTCTCATACTCCTTTTCCACTTTTCCACTGCTAAAACTTACTTGTAAGTTTTGATAATTGTTCTATTGATAATAAGATATTGATTGGGTGGTTTACTTGCTAAATTCAGTGGTTAGTACTTTTTTTTGTAGACAAGTTCTTCTACAACCATTGGGATGTCATAAATTCTTGTTGATATCACTCACTAACAACCCTCATTTGTCATCAAAGTTTTGGTCTAAACATTGGAAAATTGTGTACTAGTTGCAATGTTTATTTTCCAATATCATATACTTGATTTTGATGGTTTAATTTTCATTTGTTATAACTTTGTCATTGTTGATATATAATTGTGAATACTACAATTTTTTGGAAAACAAGCATAACTTGTTGTTTTCATCTTGTTTTAGGGCTCATTTCATCATACATTATCTTGGTTTTGGTTGTCTAACATTGGCTTTGCAGGTACTCTTCATTAGAAACTTCTCCTTGACCAATGCTCATTCTCCACCAATCCCTTAGAACCTTTCATTGTGACCTACAAGGTTGCTCTATTCTTCTCCTTGGATTCTCCCTTGCAATCCCTCGTAGGGTCACTCAAGAAGCCTCCCTTGTCTTGGACTTGTCAATCACTAAAACAAGGGGTATATCTATTAAGGTGATAGCGATAGGTGTCCCCAGCTGTGTCACACATTTGTTGCTTGGGTTGGGATTTTTCCAAACTACAAACTGTACGATAAAAGGGACAATAAATGACCATTTTAAAAGCATAAGGTCAGCTTGAGATCTGCCATTTATAATGGTAATCAACCATATTCCTAATGCAATGAATTCATAATCATAAGGAATTTATCCCAGTAAAAAATGATGAAAAAAGAGAACAAGTTCTTGAAACCTGAAAAGGGGACGCTCAACACAATAAAATAATATCAAAAGGAAAGATAAGGGGTTTGGAATGAAAAAAGTACCGAGGAAAGGGTATCTCAGGCATCAACCTCTCCCTCTACAAAGGAACTCATGAAGATGGAAAAAATATGGTGCCTTGCATTTTAATGACACCATCACCATGAAGTAACCCTAACACATTTTCATCCACTATACTTGCACTTTGATAGGTTTTTTGGGGAAAGATCCTTTTACCTGGGTATTGGATCACCTAATAAGGTCCTTTGATGGTCCTCCCATACCTAAACTTAGAAACTTCTTTAGAGTCTCGAGCTAATGTGAAGTTTGAAGGGGAAACCTAATGTGAATTGCTTAGATGGATTCTATATTAAGTGATGTCCTACTTTGTATGTTTCTAAGGAATCTTGAATCTTGTGATTGTTGGTTTTACTCGATCTTATGTCTTTGACTAACTTGGGTGCACCTAACATGGTCCTTTGGAGGACATCCCATGTTTTCACCCAGGACATTGTGCATTTTATATAGGATGTGGCATGCATGATGTAGAGCATCAGGTCACCTAATGACTTGACACATTCAGACTTACCCTCTCACATATTCAGGACCTTGTACAATGGATAGATAAGTCATTATTTTTTATATATGGTCATATAAATTGATAGATGGGAAGGAATCCCACACTTTTGGATAGTGTACCGACAACATGATAACACTTGGTTTGAGGAATTTTCCCTTCATAATGATTGGGCCCCTCTTGGAAAGGTGAAGTGCCCTCTTTTAACCTTGGACGATGAGATTTACAACTTGGACATTGTCTATTTGGAGGATGATGTCACACATGTGGTGGTAATGATGATGATGGGTCCAACCCCATCATTAGGGAATCCTTGGTTGATTCCTTGGCATACTTGACATGACCTTTGATGAGGAGACATGACACTTCACCTTGCTTTCACCACTTGACAATGAGATGTGGCCTTTGGAGGCCTCCTACACCCTCTTAGGACATGATGTCACCCACACATGTGACCTTGGAGGATATTTTGGTGTATTAGCATGTTTATATATTTTTTAGAGGCTATTTGATGGGTCAGCCTAGACTTATATCACTTGTATCATGGATTTATAATTGTTTTAGGGATTATTGTGGACATATGTGCTAGGTTTTCCTCATATAAAGAGGCTAGTGCTTCATTGTATCAAATAATAACTCATCACTTGTGAGATATCACTTATGTTTCTCTCCTATCTTATCTTTTTGTATGGAATACTTGTGTGCACCTTTGGAAGGATAGTCTTGTGGATGCTTTATCTTATTTTGGTTGGATGGTTATTTGGATAAGGTTTCCTCATGCATAGAGACTTGGATAAATAATTCTTCTTCTTAAAGTTTAAGTGTTTTTTCATGGTGTATTTTGGTGGATGCTCTATATTGTTAAATTGTTGCATGTCACCTTGTATGCTAGGTTATTTTTGCTATAAACCCTAGGAGGGATTAAATCTAATTATCCCCCTCCCTATTTTCATTCAAATTGTTTGTTGAAGCATTTAAGAACTAATTCTATGGATTAAAAGTCTTTATCCCCCTAGGGATTTGTCTTGGCTAGTTCAATATCTAGGGTTTATAAGTCCATAAACCTTAGGATTTGACCTAGCTCACTTACATCTTGAAGTTATACTTCCTAGAAGAAGGATATGGCACCTAGGGTTTATAAGGACATAAACCTTAGGGATTGTATTTTGAGTTTTGATCCTAGGCCTATAAGGATTTAGCCCTAGGGTTTCAAACCTCTATCTCTTATTGGATATCTAATATATGGTGTTCCTTGACTCCATTTACCCAGGGGAAAAAAACATCTTGAGCTCTTAAAGTGGTACAAAAACCTTATCTTACTC
>JASDQU010683697.1:38951-53243 GCA_032191745.1 Picea mariana
GAAACTGCTTCCTCCTTGTCGGATAAGAACTTGGCTCCACAAGTTGACCTTCTCCTCTTGTGAGTTTCAACCTTGTGAGCATCAGAAACAAAACTTGCAAACAATCAAGTCTTCAAAACCAATGCTCTGATACCAACTTGATCTAAAAATGAAGAAGACTTGAAAAACTTGAAAACATATTGCAAGTGAAATGTTATGTGTTTAAAGAAACAAGATCAATTTGCAACACATCAATTAAGGATTACTTATGTAAATTACACATAGACAACAACATAAACATTGTACATAAACACATGTGCACATCAATTGATAAAAGAGTTCACCCCTCTCCTGGGCTACATCTCCTGGTCCAGCTTCCAATGGATCATTATTATTAATTGCTCAAAAGTGCTAAAAAACATGTCTTACAATGCTCAAATTGACAAATCGACTGCTCCAATGGCTTCCCAGCGTCCAAAAACCCCTGTCTGGGCTATTTCGGCACCTCAATTGGTTGAAAGATGAGAAAGATAGGCCTCCTGGAAGTCTCCTTCTCCAAGCTTGTTGTCTCTGGTTCTACAATTCACACCCCCTCTGAATAAACCTGGCTCACACGCTCTTTTAAGCGTAAAAACCCAGCACCGGGCGCAACCGCGCCAACGGTGCAAACCGTAGGACGGTTAAGGGCACGCCATCCCCTAACCGCCTCGGCACCTGGGAATATGGCACATGGAACCTTGGGCTAGGCAAACGAGTGGTTAAACCGCCATAACCGTTGGAACTCCTGCGCATGTTAAACCATTGGTTAAATAACAAAACCCATGGGTTATGTTTCAACCCCGCGCTAATACACAACAGTATATATATGTGAACATATTACAATATACAAACTTTGGTTATATATCCGCGCCATTCGTTGGGCCTTACAACATGGTCACATATCATTTCAAATAACCACGGGCCGGGGCTAAGCCCCGGCTCGACCCCTGCCCATTCATACATTGCAACGACTTTATAAAAAATGCGTTGAGTTATATGTTAAGTCACATGTCATGGGCGCATTGGTCGGACGGTTATATAAAGGTTTGCATGTGGGGGGAGGTCTCGGGGTCGAACCCCGCGGACTCCCATTACATTTTATATATCAATATAAACCAAACAATATGGGGGACACGTGGCGCCCATGGATTGGGCCACGTGTCCTTCTGTCATTTTCCACCAACCGGACACGTGTCAACTTCCTATTTGCTATCCAGCAACCAACAAAAACCTACCACGTCACCATCGTACGATCATATGGACCATACGGTCCTGCCACGTCAGACCGTACGAACTGTACGGACTGGTACAATCAACATCTAACAATTTTGCCTATTTGGCTTGACAAACAGATCGCGATATCTTCTCCATACGAACTCCGTTTGAGAAAGTAAATATACCGCCGGAATCAGGAAGATGAGACAGATGCGATGGCACTTTTTTTGTTGCATTCCGAGCACTTTGAAAATTGAGCAAAATTTGATCCCCTGATCAGCTGGACCCATCCTTCACTAAAATGTTGAAAGTACTTTCCTAGGTGATAGTGGCATTTACTTCCAATTGTTACACACGTTTAACATCTTTTTAAGGCTTTGCACAAGTGACAAATATTTTGATAACAATTCCAAACATAAGATATGAAAGAAAGAAAGAAATGGGCCCCTGTCAAAAAATTTCAAGAATACTGTGGTTTTCCTTACTAGTTTTTATCTCATATTAGTTATTATTTTTATAATATAATTAGTTTATAGTCACCCATGAATGTATTGGACTATAACATGGTCACATACCAAGAATATATAAATCATCAATGAAAAAAATGTCCACAAAATTTTTAATTACAAATATCCCTGACAAAAACCTCGACAACCATTAGCATGTGTTAAATTTTTTAATTACAAATATCCCTGACAAAAACCTTGGTTATAATACCCCAAGGACGTGCCCCAATTGTATTTATGAATTGTAAACATGTTTTGTAGGATGGTGAGCTGAGCGTTATAATAAGCTAGGAGACTTATGTGATGATTAGGCCAGAGAGCCTAGGATGCTAAGGCCATGAGCCTGTTTTGTATATGTAATTATGCAAAATAGTTAATAAAATATAAAATCACTACGTGTAGATTGACCATGAAGAAAGAGTGATGGGGGACTAAGCTTCCAAAAGGTTGGGTAAGGGAGGAGGCTAAGTGTTTGGGCCTAGGGGATAAGCTATGGGGCTTAACTAAAAGGATAAGGTGGTCAATTGACCAAGTGTTGTCCTAAGTTCTTGGAAAAAGAATGTATGCTAAGTGGAGTGCATGTAGCTACAGGAAGATAGGTGTCGACCTAGGCGCATGTAGTTATAGCTGGGAAAGCTAGCACTATTAGGGGGTTCTCTTGTGATTCTCCATCCACTATCTAACCGTGAACCGGGGGCATCCATCACGAATCTCTAGAACCAGTAACCCATGAGTCAAATCATGTTGGGGGTATATCCATTCTTCAATCCACAGTCTGAACCCAAAACCGAGATGATCAACCTATGCATTGTTTCTTGGTCACGCACCCTGAAACCCATGTGAAAACTAACGGACTGATCCGTGTCTCTGAGGAAATCCGAGTATCCCATATTTGTTTGAGCTGTTTGGTGTCGTAACTATGGGTTGTTGTGGCCACATAGTTCTTGGATTGAGTGTGGCTTGCTACCTTCTGTTTTCTTGAGTTGTATTGACCAGTGGTTGTTGTCCTCACCTTGCAAGAATTGAGTTGAAACTGGTTGAAGAAGTGGGTTGTCAGGCCTATGGTACAAGAGGCAGGTTGTCAAGCCTATGAGAAGTTCTCTCTAGGTGAGAGAGTTTGCTAGGAAGTGGTTTTCTCCCAGAGAGAGTCCAACACCAACTAAGGAGCTTTGATAATTCTTGATCCGACTTGTTTTTGAGACCCTAAGAGGGAGGTGAAGCAGTCGATGGACTGTGTGACAGTGAAGGTGTATACTCCTGGGTGGAACAAGCATGTGGGGAATGAGAGTCTATGAGTAGTGGGCATAAGAAGGCTCCTGGAGCGAATCATTTCATTTGCTCTGTGTAGTTTTCATGTAACCGTAGCCTAGTTTAGGATTCCCTTGCCCTGGGTGGAGCTTAATCCTAGCTCGGGGGTGACCCACTATTGAGCATGATGAGAAGCATGGTCTAAGGCTGGGAGGTTCATGGAAGGTCTGCACGTAGTTGGTAGTCTTCTAATAAAAGATAAGTACCTATTTTATGTTCATTTACATGTTGTGTAATGATACATATGTTTCAATTGATGAGTATTGCATGTGTCTGTTGTATATGTTGCATGTGTAGGCTTATTGTTATTTCCGCATTATTATGTTATATACATGTAGAATAGTCATTCTATGTTTATATGGATGTGTATGTTTTTCCGCAAGTATCTCTGTGTAGCATAGCCATTAGTTAAGGCTAGAGATGTCACAGATCAAAGTAGTGCAACAGAGCTGCATGGGTAGCATTATCCGACCTGTTGGTGGCTGGGGATGTTACAAATTTGTATCAGAGCCAAGGTTTTCAACACTAAGCTTGGATGGGCCATATTAGTGGAAAATGAAACAAAAGTTTCAAAAGAATTTTTGTCGAAGTAGGCAAAATTCGAGTTCAGAGCCAAGGTTTTAGCACCGAACCTAGATGGGATGGATAAGTGGTCATTGGACCCGAATTTTCAGGTGGAAATTATGTCTGGAGGAATCGATTTCAAACCTTAGAATGTTCCCTGAGTTCCAAGAGGTTACTTTGGACGTGTTACAAAGCTTAGGAGGTGTAGCGGCATTATAAAACCGCGACAGACGTGGTATTTGGCCAAAGAGAAAGATATCACAACACTTGTGGTGTTGGGGTCGTTGGATCTATGCACAAGTGTTTGTGAGCTCTTAGATCTCATGACAGATCTTAATTTCAGAGTTTGGTGATCGGGATAAGAGAGATGTGTTGATGCATAAACTTTCAAAGCCCCGAAGTGGATCTACATCATAGAACTGGGGAGGAGATCTCAATAGTTGGATCAAGCCAATGTTAAAAGGTCAAATGCAGTAGTGAAAGGTGAAATCTCCCAAAGAGCCGAAGTAGTGAGTCATGATGACATCACTTGGATTGATGTGGACACATGGGTTGTGTGCCACATATAACTGGGTTCCGAACTCGTGGAAGATTGAAATTCCATTTGGAACATGATGCGTGTCACCCATTTGAATGGGCCACGTATCAGTCGCTAGTATTCTACCACATGGTATCTTGTATGAGCAGGGTTAGTAGGGCCTGAGGTTACGTAACATAGTTAAAGGTTGGGACACCCACAATGGCATTGATTATGATACATCGAGATCAATCGCCAGAAGGCATTGTGGGGACCCAAGTTGCATGGAAGTTAATTATCCAAGGTGGTCCCACAACCCAAACCATGGTTTCACCAAGGGGTTACGTGTCAACATCAAAAGAATTGTGGGATGAAAGGAGGGTTACTCCAAATTTCTACCACATTCCCCGAAAATTGGAAAACGTAAGTGATGTGACATAATGATGTCAACAAAGGTGATTGGGAATGTTCAGAGATTAACGGTTTGGGATGCATGGATGTGAAATCCTCTGAAGTCCCAAAGCTTCGAAGTTCCAAAAATCAAACGCCTGAGGTTCCATAGTGAGTTTCATCCGTCGAATGTTAGGTAGATGTGGACTTCTGATCTACCCTATTTCGCATGTTCAATAATCTGGAACTCCAAGAGATTGTTGTGTGGTGCTTTGAAAACTTTTGAAGCCGAAGGCTCGAGTAACAACCTAGTGATCTATCACTTGGTCATGGCCCGTGATCACATGGATTGGGGACTTAGAGAAAGGGGCTAGTGCCCGAAAATGATTACAGAGCAGAGAAGAGCTCGGAAATAAAATGAAATCTGAACGTTTTCTTAAATCAGATTGGTTTATGAATGATGTGGGATTTGTTAAGGAATGATGGCCTAACAAATTATGGTTGACTACATGTTGTGTTTGCAGAGTTCAACGAGTGTCAGAAAAAAATCGAATTTTCACAGAGAGTTTAGGAGATGCTCACAGAGATAATAGAAAATCATTTTTTCTTGCATATAGTGTGTTTATGTATTTGTGTTTATTACTATGTTTTTATATGTTATTCATGGTTTGAATGCGTAAACTAGTGAAGTATTGAATAAGTTTCAATTGTTTCTCTTCTTTGAGTTTTCGAGTGCAAGGAGTGCACATTGTCCGCAAGGAGTGCGTTGACAGGGGTAAGTTAACCTCAGATAATCTCAAGAGAGATACCGTTGAACCTTCATCAACAAAAGTGCAAGGAGTGCACATGAAGAACTCTATGTTGAGTTCAGAGAGAGATAGAGTCACTGAGAACTCTGTAGGGATTTTCTAGGAGGGCATCGAGTGAGTGCAAGTGTGCATATAGAGAACTCTTTGTCGAGTTCAGGGAGAAGAGTATCAGAGGAAGATACTCACAGAGTTGTTGAAAACTCTATAGAAAATTCTCAGCAAGGTGTGCTTTGAGCAGAAGGTTGCCAGGAGAGCATGAAGTTTTCCTTTGAAAGGAAACATAAGGGCCGAGACCCTTAGGAGAATGAGTAATTCAAAAATCTTAGAAGAGATAATGCAAGGAGTGTGTGGGAGACAAACTCATTATAAGTCCTAAAGCCCAGAGGAGATAATTCTTACGAGAGAAAAGATGAGATCCAAGAGGTGGACTTGTAGGAGAAAGGTCAAAGGCTAAAGCCTTTGAACACTGACAAAATATTCCAAGGTAGAAGAATTCAAAATATCAGGAGGAGGAGAGACAACAACCGTTAGATCGGTTGTGGGGAGGAGCCTAGACCATCAGATCAGTGTCCAACAAAACAAAGGAATCACTTCGAGAGTTTAGTTTGAGATTTGAAATCGCCAAAGCAAGAATAGCCGAAGCAGCTGGGAGCCATTGATCTGGGTTGGACAGATGTCACTATATTGCGAAATTTGGATAATCGTACTCCAGGGTTTTTGTGAAGTTGTGTTTTGGGATGTCCCAAAGAACCAAAGCTTGAAACGTCTAAGGGCCATTGATCCAAAGGAAGGAACGTGGATCATTGATCTGCGAGGAGACACATGGAGGACGGAGACTCACTCCATTGGACAACTGTTTATCTGAAAGTGGACGCGTGGCACCAGGTTTGGAACTTTGGGTACAGAGAAATCCAAAGGAAAGCGGAGGGTGAAAGCACCGAAGACCCAAAGAAGATATCAATCTTTGAACGAGGAGGAGGTCAAAGGACCATTGATCTGGTATTGGTCGGAAAGAGACGAAGTCCCGAAGAGAATTAGGGTCATTGATTTGGAGAGGACGTGTGACATAAGATCTCTCACTCCGAGGAAATTCACTCTAGAGATTTGTGTGTGTGGAGATGTGAGAAATCCCGAAGGCCGAAGAGTTAGAGTTCATCAGAACCATCCGATTGTTGAGGACATGTTTCATTAGATCTTCCACTTCAGAAGATTTTCATACTGGGAAAATTAGATAGTTGAGAATTGAAACTTCTGAGGGTTGGAGAGCTGGAATCAACTGTAGATGTTGATTTGGAAGGGAGCTATGTGTCGACAGATCATGTAGATATGGGATTGTGTGTGGAAGGAGGAAAGAAGGTAGAAAAGGGGAGATATATAGTAGTTGTTGATCGCAGATCATCGCCAAGGGATTGGAGATCGATGTAAGAGATGGATTGTGGGGCTAGAACTTGCTTGGATATTAAAAATATGAGAACGGGCCACAATTTATACCACGATTTTAACAAAGTGATGTGTGGCAGCTGGAGGTGTATTACGGGGTGAAAAGTGGGTTGGCCTAAAACCACTCTTTCCCACGCCCGCAATCATAGTTTTACATGAGGTCATAGCCCAGGGTCATATGAAGGAAAGGGCTAATGAAAAGGGGCTAGTGCCTGAAACTTGGAGTTTTGGAAGCACGCAGGAATAGTCCGCGGGTCTATCAGGACCTGCACGCAGAAGGAAAGGGGACTTGTATAATATTAATAGGGGTCTAGCATAGGCCCAAAGAGTTAATCTAACTCAACATTTGGAAATATCCTAGACCGGGAGGTCACAAAACCCCAAGAGGAAGGGGGGTTGCATCAGGAACACAAGAAGATCCAGGAATCTAGAAAGAATTGTAGACTTCTGGGATCAACAAGGAAAAGTTTTATAGGGAGAAATAAGTTGTTGCAATTTATGTGGCAGCAAGTATGTTACAGCTTGTTGGGTTAGCCAAAGGAAAGAATGCTTGCATGCTTGCAAGTGTTGTTTGTGATGTTGTTGCATAAGGAGGGAAGCAACAGAGAGATGAAGTTTTGGTTATAAGTTTGATAAAAGAAGCATGAAATCTTCTACTTCCATTAGAAATTCAGGTAGTATAAAATTTATTAATGGTAGTCATGCAAGTATGAGTTTTTATTACTCTTTTTGCATATTTGTTGAAAGGAAATTTAGGTAAGAATTTCCTCATCCAAAGTTATTTTATAAAATCACGTGATTATATTATTGAATACATACCACTGGATGTGGTAAAGGCTGGAGGCCTGTATTAATTCAAATATTTTTAGCTTTTGAATTCACACACTGACATAGTAGAATGTCATGTTAATTTGGTTATGGGGTAATAACCAAAGAACTAAAAGATAAGAACTTCTTATAGGAATGAATGCCAGTAAGCTAGTCATGTATGAGACTAGGACATGGTTGGATATGGAAAGGTATGGATAGGGAAAGGTTATGAGCCACACAGGTACTAAAAGCTTCCTACCTTTAAATAAAACTTGGACTGCAACCTTTTTTATAACACTAATGAACACCACAGAATTATATTCTTGGTGTACTGTTTGGGTGGAAAAGGAAGGCATCCAATTAATTGGGAAGACAATAGGAAGTGTGTGGAGAATGTGTCAACACATTGGCCAAAATTCCAACTTATGGATGGTGAGATACATGACTGAGATGAAGAGCATTATGTAATTCAATGCAAGGTGCACTGAATAAGGTATGCATTGAGAATTGCACTCATACATAGTAAGTGATAGAATTGTATATTAAAAGAAATAGTTGAATGAGTTTTGTAAATACATGCATATATATTATTGCATGGAAATAATTGTTACTAACAACTGAAATGTTGTTAACTCATGAAGTTGAGGACATTTTAGGGAGGTGTTAGACATTGCAATGGGAAAGTTGCAAGTCAAGTAGTCACATGAACATTGACTACAGGAAATTTTCTTGTTTAGAAAAATAAGTAATGAACTTACAGATATTACTGTGAACATGCATATGCACAGAATGACGAGTCATTCAATTTTATTAAATTGTTTGGTAATTGTGATTGAATTTATAGATGCAGACAATTCTAAATTCACTGCATATGGTTCTGTACATATTGCAATCGAATTATGATGTACATGAAATATTGAGAATTGTTGGCAGTATGAAAGATGAAGCCTTTCAGGAAAATGGCATGCAGTTTGGTGCTTGTGGAAAACCACAAGGAAGGTTGCAATCTTAATATGGAAACAACTAAGAAAAATTATGAAATATAATTTCATGTTTTGGGGAAAAAGTTGAATTCCCTTCTGAACTAGTTGGAGTTACTAAAATGAATTATTTTATGTTTTCTCATGATAAATGCATGTGGGTGATGCAGATGAGATGATGTTGATTAAAGTTGGAATGTTGAATACAAAGAGTAGCTCGGGGAAGATGATGATTGGAGATAATACATCTGACCTTGTGGATCCCCAGTGGATCTGAGTGTGTGTACACTTCTCCTTTGGTTTCCTTGGAGAAGGTTGGAGCCTTGGAGGGAGAAGTGTGGGGCTAGGTTCCCCAGTATGAGGCCTGGAGGGTACCTAGAGACCTTTGAGGGCAGTTGGAACTCCAGGAACCACAGTGATCTGAGACTTCCTGAGCTGGCTTGTTGCTGAAGCCCAAGGAAAGGGAGGTGTAGCAGCCGATGGACTATGTGACAGTGAAGGTGTACACTCCTGGGGTGGGACAAGCATGTGGGGAAGGAGAGACCATTGGTTGGATTTTTGCTGAGGTTTGGTACCTTGGTATAGACCATGTTGATGTGGAAGGTCTTCTCAATCAAAAGATAAGTATCAATATTCTATTTATTGTATCCTGTGTATCTTGTATATAGGTTATGATGTTATTAGAATTGCCTGTATATACATATATATACATTGCATATATGCTTGTATTACCTGCATCCATGACTGTACATAATGTGTTTCATGTTTCATTTCTTAAGAAATATATATACCCGATGATAATCATGTTAATGATTGGAATGTGATTCAGGTAGAGAAAGAAAGAATCTTGCAAGTGCATTTGGTGTGCATATTGGACTAGAAGAGAAAACAGATATGGAATCGAGACATAGGGCTTGTAAAGGTCCATTGGACCTGGTACGATCCTGAGCATGTGACATGGGAGCATGAGGATGCTGTGCGGGCATAATACCACATCTTTTTGAATATTTTGGAAATCTTGTTGATGTTGTGTAAAGAGTTGCACTGAGGACAAAGCAAAAATAAGGGGAGGGGATTGTATTACCCCATACATTCCCCAGTTGTATTTATGAATTATAAACATGTTTTGTAGGTTGTTGAGCCGAGTGTTATAATAATATAGGAGGCTTATGTGATGATTAGGCCAGAGAGCCTAGGATGCTAAGGCCAGGAGCCTATTTTGTATATGTAATTATGAAAAATCATTAATAAAATATAAACATCGTTGTGTGTATACCGACCACGAAGAAAGAGTGATGGGGGATAAGCTAGGGGGCTTACCTCTAAAGGGGATAATAATTTATTATTATTTACTAAAAGGATAAGGTGGTCAATTGACCAAGTGTTGTCCTAAGTTCCTGGAAAAGGAATGTATGCTAAGTGGAGTGCATGTGACTGCAGGAAGAAAGGTGTCGACCTGGGCGCATGTAGTTATAGCTGGGAAAACCAACACTATTAGGGGGTTCTCTTGTGATTCTCCATCCACTGTCTAGCAATGAACTGGGGGAATCCATCATGGATCTCTAGAACCAGTAACCAGTGAGTCAAATCGTGTTGGGGGTCTTTCCATTCTTCGATCCACAATCTGAACCTGAAACCAGGATGATTGACCTCTGCATTTTTTCCTGGTCACGCACCCTAAAACCCATGGGAAAACCGACAGACTGATCTGTGTCTTCGGGGAAATCCGAGTATCCCATATTTTTCTGAGCCATATGGTGTCGTAATTGTGGGTTGTTGTGGCCACGCAGTTCCTGGACTGAGTGTGGCTTGTTGCCTTCTATTTTCCTAAGTTGTATTGACTAGTGGTTGTTGTCCTCACCTTGTGGGAATTGAGTTGAAACTGGTTGAAGAAGCGGGTTGTCAGGCCCATGGTAGAAGAGGCAGGTTGTCAGGCCTATGAGCAACTCTCTCCAAGTGAGAGTGTTTGTTGGGAAGTGGTTTTCTCCTATAGAGAGTCCAACACCAGCTACGGAGATATGATAATTCCTGATCCGGCCTGTTGTTGAGACCCCGAGAGAGAGGTGAAGCAGTCGATGTACTGTGTGATAGTGAAGGTGTATACTCCAGGGTGGAACATGCATGTGGGGAATGAGAATCTGTGCATAGTGGGCGTAAGAAGGCTCCTGGAGAGAATCCTTCTGGTTGCTCTATGTAGTTTTCCTGTAACCTCGGCCTAGTCTAGGATTCCCTTGCCCTAGGTGGAGCTTAGTCCCAGCTTAGGGGTTACCCACTACTGAGCGTGATGAGCAATGCGGTCTAAGGGTGGGAGGTTCATGGAAGGTCTGCATGCAGTTGGTGGTCTTCTAATAAAATATAATTACCGCTTTTATGTTCATTTACATGTTGTGTAATGATACATATGTTGCAACTGATGAGTATTTCCTGTCTATGTTGTATATACTGCATGTGTAGGCTTACTGTTATTTCTGCATTATTATGTTATATATATGTAGAATAGTCATTCTATGTTTATATGAATGTGTATGTTTTTACGCAAGTATCTTTGTGTGGCATAACCAGTAGTTAACGCTGGAGTTGTCACAGATCAGAGTAGTGTAGCAGAGCTGCAGGGGTAGCATTACCCGACCTGTTGGTGGCTGTGGATGTTACATTGACAACCATTAGCAAATGTTTTTATGGGAAAATATTTGAGAATTTTGATCAACCTTGGAACACTAAAAAACTCTATTAAAACCTTCAATAAATATATTTTCCTTGTAGTGATCATTCAAATGTATTCTCTTTAATCCCATGTTTCATTTTTGTTTAAAAAACTAATTATTGTCAATGTCAAAAAGGTCAAATTTTATTTCATTATATGATTAAAAAAAATCTACAACTTATGGTTTCTTTTTTTTTTATCTACCTTCCATATATCAACATTTTCTCTTTTCCTAATTTTATTTTTGGACCATGTACAAAAATAAAGCAATGAAAACATTGCATGACTCCTCTGTATAAATAATATCACCATAACTAAGAAATAATTTGATCATATATAGATAATGCACGAAAAATCATTCATCATAAATAAATATGCACATGGTGATGATCATTTGGATACCCATAAAATCAATATTACTTGACTAACACATGATTTAAATATTATTTCCTACTTAACAAGAACTATTACTTTGAAATGATAACTCTAGGCCCAAAACCACTTAATTTGGTCAAAACTCCTCGAAATATGTTGACAAATAAAAAAGTGGTGTGTTGAGTATTGTATTGGTGATATGAACCGGGGGGCATGGGGTGGGGGGGGGAGAATCTCATTATTTTCCCCCCTCCCTCCATTTCTAAAGTTTTGGCAAATTTGGATAATTTTGCAGAATTTTGGACCACTTCATCAAATTTTGTGACTTTTAATGAATGGATAGAGGGAGGGAAATGATGAAACCCAATGTTGATCCCCATCATCTCCCCCTCCCTCCTTACACAAAATGGCTAAAGAAATACTCAAAAACCTTAACAAGTTTCACCAAATTTATCAAAATTATTCAAAATTTCATGCATGGCGTGGGGGGAGGAGAATGCTATGATCATTATATAATCACTACCCTCTCCCTCTACCCAAATTCTTGATTTTTGAATAATTTCAAGAAATTTCACCAATATTTCATATTTTTTAGTCATTTCATGCTTGAAGGGAAGGGGTTTTGATGGAAATCTCTCTTGAGGGTGGCAAGTGACTCTCATCATCATCTTCCATCCCTCCATCCATGCACTTAAAAGTCGTAAATGTTAGTGAAGTTGGGTAAATTTTAGAAAAACATTATGTGGAGTTATCCAAATTTGTTCAAATTTTAAGGATGGAGGTAGTTAAAGTTATAATCAATGTCTCACCCCTATATCTACATTGGGCAATTTAGCTAAAATGGGCAATTTTGAGCATATTTTCATATCAGTAGAAAGTGGGCAATTTTGAGCAATTTTTCATATGAATAGAAAGAAATGATGTTAGGAAGCACCCTTAGGGAGGAGTGATGATGGTGAAAACCTCACCCACCTTCCATATATAAAATTTCTCAAGATTTTATAAACTTTCATAAGAGTTCACAAAAGTTCCATAAAAATTGCAAAATTTCACTAAATTAAAAGAAATTATTTTCTTAATTTTTCAAAATTTTGTAATAATTACAATTATCTTTTGATTTGATAACATGAAGGTTAACCTTCATTTAATTTTTGTAAAATTAAAGAAGGATTTGGATATCCATTGCTCCACTCTTTATTATCAAAAAATCTAAATATAATCGTTAGAAAAAAACCAACGATAATACAATTACCTTAAAAACGAAAAAAAAAACAACCAATAAAATAAATAAAGTTACCTTGTCACATATTTAAAAAAAAAACATTATAAAAAAGGAAATAAAATGAAGTGCTACGTCAATATGTTTTCTCTAATAACACCCCTAATAACACCTCTCACTCCCACCCTCATATGAGGGTGAGGGTGGGGGTGGGGGATTTTATTAAAGAAAACATAAAAACACCCCCCACCCCCACCCCCACATTATTAGAAAAAACATAATAACACACCCCCATCCTCATATTCGTTTTCTCTAATAACACCCCTAATCCCCACAGTCATATGAGGATATGAGGGTGGGGGTGTGGGGTGTTATTATGTTTTCTATAATAATGTGAGGGTGAGGGTGAGGGTGGGGGTCGAGGGTGATATTATATTTTCTCTAATAAAACCATCGACCCCCACCCTCATATTATTAGGGAAAACATAATAACACCCCCCACCCCCCACCCCCACCCTCATATGGGGGTGGGGATGAGGGTGGGGATGAGTGTGTTATTAGAGAAAACATAATATAAGGGGGGTGTTATTAGAGGAAACATAATATATATTATGTTTTCTCTAATAACACCCGCCACCCCCACCCTCATGCACCCTCATATGATGGTGGGGGTGGGAGTGTTATTAGAGAAAACATAATATGCATTATGTTTTTTGTAATAACACCCCCCACTCCCACCCTCATGATGGTGGGGGTGGGGGTTTCTATTAGAGAAAACATAATATATATTAGAGAAAACATAATATATATTATGGTTTCTCTAATAATACCCCCTAAGGGTGGGGGTGGGGGTTGTTATTAGAGAAAACATAATCTATAAGGGTAAGGGTGAGGGTGAGGGTGGGGGTGGGGGTGGGGAGTGTTATTAGATAAAACATAATATATATTATGTTTTCTCTAATAAAACCCCCCACCCCCACCCTCACCCTCACCCTCATATATTATGTTTTCTCTAATATCTATTATGTTTTCTCTAATAACACCCCCCCCACTCCCACCCTCATGATGGTGGGGGTGGGGGTTGTTATTAGAAAAAACATAATATATATTATGTTTTCTCTAATAATACCCCCTAAGGGTGGGGGTAGGGGGTGTTATTAAAGAAAACATAATATGTGAGGGTGAGGGTGGGGGGTGTTATTATAGAAAACATAATATATATTATGTTTTTTATAATAACACCCCCCACCCCCACCCTCATGATGGTGGGGGTGGGGGGTGTAAATAGAGAAAACATAATATATATTATGTTTTCTCTAATAACCTTCCCCACCCCCACATATGAGGGTGGGGGTGAGGAGTGTCATTAGAGAAAACATAATATATGTGTTATTAGAGAAAACATAATATATATTATGTTTTCTCTAATAACACATA
>JASDQU010683698.1:467-16365 GCA_032191745.1 Picea mariana
AGACTATATCCTTCATACTTTGGATCTAATTTCCTCCCTCTCTGGAGGTTTGAAGTAACCTCTAAATACCAATTATCTCCTTGGAGTTGCGTCAACACATGTTCCCTCAGATTGACCTTTAAAGGTACCAAGGAGAAGACACATGGTCTCCTACTCAAGGCATCTGCGACCACATTTTCCTTTCCCCTGATGTATGAAATACCAAAATCGTACTCACTCATAAACTCACTCCATCGCCTTTGCCTAGCATTCAGATCCCTTTGAGTGAATATATGTTTTAAACTTGGATGGTCCATTTTGAGCTCAAAGTTTCGCCCCACAAGATAGTGCCTCCAAAGTTTCAAAGCTAGCATTACCACTGCCAACTCTAAATCATGAGTCTCGTATATCTCTTTGTGTTTCTTCAACTTTCTTGATGCATAAGCTATCACTCCTCCATCCTGCATTAGCATGTCCCCCAACCATTTCTTCGAGGCATCCATGCAGACTGTGAAGTCCTTCTCCATATCCGGTACTCGTAGAATTGGCACACTAGTTAGTAACCTCTTAAGCTCAATGAATGCACTATCACATTCTTCCGTCCATTCATACCTAACCCCTTTGCACTGTAAGGTGGTGATGGGTTTCGCTATTTTTGAGAATCCTTCCACAAATCTCTGATAATAACCTACTAGCCCCATGAAGCTTCTCACCTCATGGGCATTTTTTGACACTGGCCACTCCATAATGGCCTTTACCTTTTCTGGGTCCATAGAGATTCCTTCGTCGGAAATGATATGACCTAAATAGGGTTTCCTGAAGTACCAGTCATGGTATTCATCTCATTAAAAAAAATTAAAATATCATCAAATCAAATAATAAAAATATATTATCAATTGAAAAATCCTTATAATTTCAATTTTATAAAACTTTGAAGATCTCTTATAAAGATAAATAAAAAGAAATTTATTTTACTTTATTTTGAACCCTAATAATAACCCTAATTGATTAAATGATCTAACTAAAATTTAGATTTACTTACTCATCAATTCTATTGAATATCTGTTCGAGGCTATCACAAGGACTTGAACTTCCAAAACTCTTAAACTTCGCAAAGAAATGGTAAAGTTATGGAGATGAAGCCACAATTGTGTAGGCGAAGGCATACCAAATCTCTGAAAATACCCAAACAAAAGAATTTCGACAAATCTATGGAGTGTACCTTATGTCCTCAAATTGGTTAGGGAAAATAGTTGAAGCTGAAGGCCTCACACAAGGTCTATAGTTCAACTTTAAACCCTTTTATCAAATTAAGTGAATTTGTTGTAGCTTAAGAGAGCTTATTATGGTGAGATTATGTTGTAAAATAATCTAATTATCTTTGTTAAGTGGTTGTAGTTCTATTTGCACGGCTCCTTACTGCCACTGATTTTTTTTTTTTAGGGTTATTTCAGGATTTTCTAGGTTATTTATGTTCATTATTTTATATTTATGTCTATATCTGTGTTAAAAAATTTCAGTATGTATATTTTATTTATATTTATATCTGTGTTAAAAAAAATTGTGTGCTTGGCTTGCAGGTTAGGTGGAGTTGGAGTTGGAACTTGGCCCTCAGGTCTAGATTTCAAACTAATGCTCTGATACCATGCATAGGAACCAAATTTAATTAAGTCTAATAAGATTCATAAAATTTAAACAAATAAGATTACTTCTACGCGGAAACAATAAGTATTTTATTTCAGCATAAGAATTTAAGAAACATAAATTAATTAATGAACAACAATCTAATGAATTACATAACATAATATAGATACCTCTTGCTGATGCTAATTCTCGTTGATCTGGTTGTTCTTCCTATCTGCTGCTTTGTCCAGCCTGTTGTTTTGACCAAACCCTGCCCAAACTGACTAACCACCCAACTAGCTAGGAGCACCCTGTTCGGCTCCCTAGCTCCAAGATACTGTAAGGAATCCTGGCCCCTGTGCCCAAAACCCCCAGCAACCCGATGCCCACTACAATGGTTCACCAAAACCCCAAAACCAAACTCCTCAAAACCAAAAATATATCCCCAATATTCCACAGAAATACAAACCTCCTCCCTGATAATTCTCCTCCCCCCTAATATTTCATAATCCTCTCCCATAGGACTCTTCCCCTTCATATCTCCCCTTTCATTCACCGACTCCCTATCCTCCATTAATTACCTTATCCTCCCCATTATTACCTTATCCCCTCCTTTATTATCTTATCCTTTCCTTTATTATCTTATCCTTAACATGTCATACATAAAGTTTCATAATGATTAAATTAAAGTTATTAAGCCCCTTAATGCTTTACCTAAATCATTGAATGTGTTAAATAATCAATTAATTAATTAATTAATCAATCAATAGTTATAACAATTAATTAATTAATTAATATTATTAATAATAATCATTGTTTAACTAAAACCATATTACGACAATTAATTATCTAATTAATTATACTTAATAATCCCTATGCAACTATTTAACCGGGGTTGTTATAGTATTCCAACCCTATTGTAGTTGAAATCAGCCTAGACTCAAAGCTATGAACCATTTAATTGATCCACACATTGATATTACTGTGGTGAAAGTGATATTTATAAGCAAAAGGTTATATCTTAAAATAATCCATACTACATACCATTGTGTCATTCATAATAAGCCATTGGCCTCCTTTATATACTTTGATTATTGTGTTGTTGATCTGAATCTTAGGGGGGATTATAGTCTAAGATCATATGTATAATTCATAAATTCATATTTTTGTGTAAAAGGGAACTTGATAGATATGTAATTGACCGAGTCAAAACTAATCAAAATTGACTTCATAAAAAATACACCTTATAAAAAGGAAATAGGAAGAGAGTGAAGGTTGGGAAGGAGAGGTCTTGAAATTGGCCTCATTGCATGTAATGGTTCATCTTAATGGAATCGTTCTTCTCCAATTCTCTCTCTCTCTCTCTCTTTCATATTTTTTAGGTGTATTTAGTTCATGGATTTTCATCAATGTTCTTGTGATTCATTTCAAGGTAACTTTGCATATTATTTTCTCTCCTCATATCTCAACATTCAATCCTTCCAGATCTTATCCCTCAAGATCTGGATCATTTGTATCATAGAGGGTTACTATTTCATGGGAACTAGGGTTTGAAGCATATTCCAGGTTCAAATATTTGCAACAATCTCCAACCTCTTTTTGACACTCTCAGATTCAATTTGTTGGGACATACACCATAAGTATCACAATTGGTCCACATGAATTATAGGGTTTTTCTTCCCTTAGAACTTCGTTCACCATTGCAAGAGATTCCTTACATGGATTCACTACATCCATTGGTCTGCAACATTTTAAATTTTTTTTGCAGGGTTTCGATGTTTCTCACAGAGCTTCCATGGCCTCTACAACAACCCATGCTTCTCTACAAACCCTTAGCATCCTTTATGGCCCTCTACACTTGGTTATCTCATATTAAATTCTATTGTAGATTCATGCAAGCATTTTACAGCTTAAAAAATATACATACAACATTTGGAAGCTTGGGCAACCTCATTCCATCCCTTTCTCATCTTACCCACAATTGTATGGCTACCATAGGAGCACAATCATGGACAAAATATAGGGAAACTATATTCTACGAACTTTATGCAGGTGCCACGACCTCTACATAGTGTTTATGATGTAGGAGCATTGCATCTCCAAAATCAACCTTGTTGATTTGACCTAGGGATATTTATATTTACTAAGGGAGTGGGTTTCTAGAGAGATAGGGTTTGTTTTTCCCTACTTGAAGTGTAAAAGCTTAAATGAGAAATTAATTGTCTGTGTGTAGATTATCCTAAGTATGGAGGATTTGATTTCATTTGATCCTTATCAATTGTAAAGTATGAGAGTGCTATTATGGTTATTAGTTGCACAATATTAGGGATTTGTTGATGAGATAGAAGTTGATCTTCCATGCTTAAAATTGTAAGCCTACAGGAAATCTGAGGTGTGTACGTAGAGACAGAGTGGGAAAGAGGTAAACAAGGTGTGTAAGAGGCTGAGTGTTTCCAACAGGCCAATTAGAGGCCAAATTAATGTAAATCAAGACAAAAGGGCGAGGAGGCCTTATGTAAAATATTTACAGATATTCATTAAAAGAATTCATGTGGTTATTGATTCTCTTTGTTAGTGTGGAGATTACGTACTCCTTTTTATTTATGCTTTATGTGTATGATATCAAATTTCATACTGGACTCTCATAATGTGTTTGTTGTAGGATTTTGTGCAGGCAAAGCCGAGTGTTACAGGTTGGGTGCACAACAGAAGCTACAATAACGTTGATCATTGATCACTGGAAGGATCAATAATCCAAATCACATCAACCTATACCGTGAAGGAAGGATAATTTATAACCATAGGATCACTCGACAGTTAAGTCTTGACTATTGGATCAAAATTAGAAGGATTTTGTAGAAGTCCCGACAGTCCAGTGACGAGAACAGATTTGACTGTCAAATCCAGAGTTAGATCGATGAATGATAATGTATTGGGAGTTAGAAGACATGAGGAAGTTAAGGGAGAATCATGATCGTTCGATCTAGATCTATATCAATTGTTCTCATTACGGTGGATGAGATCAATGACTCATATCAAATATGGGAAAAGACACCAGATCAACGGTTCTCGTTATAGTAGACCGCAGGAAGCAAATGTTTTAAGGTATTGGAGACCCTAAAAGTCTCGAGGTCCTGATGAAGAAAAACGTCGCGTTGACGTAAGGAAATCCAATAACGAAGTGACACATGGTCCATACAAAGGATGACACATGTTAACGTCCATTTGGTAGATGGTGCATGCGAAAGCCATGAAATGAAGTGACACATGGAAGCCTAGTAAACAAGTGACACATGGAGACCAGGTCCCACAATACATGGTTCCGTGAAAAACCTTTGATGACAAAGATTAGATCTCGATTTTGTAGATTGATATCTCTTGTCAAGACCAAGATATGTCAGGTTGACATAAGATCCCACTCAGAGGAGGATACATGGAAGAAAGGTTCCATACTGATCAAAGTTCCGTGGTGGCCCACATCATGAGTTGAAATGTAATTAAATCACAATCAATGGTCCATATTGGATCCACGATATAGATTAATAATGATCCATCATTGAGAGATATCATAGAAGAAGAGATCGTAACCATTGATCACCAGTGAGATCAATGGTCCAGGTCATTACCGACTGCGGCCTTCAGGATTTTTGAGTTTTTGAAAAGGGTGTGAATTCCTGACGTCTTGTGACTGCTATATGTGGTAGTCATTCGTTGAAGAGCATAGACCAATGGCCATTAGAATGAGTGGCTCAAAAGAACTAGAAGATCCACCGTCAATCATCAGAATGAATCAACGGTGAACTAAAGTTCAATGATCCCACAACACTGTTAGATCCAACCATCGATTGGGAGAGGAGAGATATGACCAAGGTTGAATGTGTATTGACAAAGTGATCAGAGTTTAATGGAAGGGTCACCATCCATGAAGTGGTTTATGGAAATAAAGCTCATGGTCATAGATTATGGTCACATCGAATGAGAGCGCTAAAAGTTAGTACCAAGGTTTAAGTGCTCAAGTGGATAAGCCCCAGTCACATCCACTGGTTGCATGGACTTAAAGGAGATATTATTTCCTGGATTTTAGGTGTGATAATAGAGCATTATAGAACTTTGTTCAAAAGAGGATTTTGCGCCCTTGGAAAGAGTTCGAGAGAAGCTCGAGCTTGAAGCTGCAACAAAGTTTACTTATAACTCTGGACCTATGGGAAATTGACCTGGTGGGTCACTATCAATTGGTATTAAAGGATGTATGCTCTTTGGAGGAGAATCATATCTTGTAACAATTCATGATTGGAGAATCTGACAAGGTAAATTTGTTTTACTTTTCAATTTATATTGAAACAGAGAATTCATGATTACAGGTGAAGCTATGAGAAAGAGAATTGAATTTATTTAAGGAAGCATGGAGAATGTATACTTTGAGAAGGCAGTAGAAGAGTGAATATCTGCAAGAGAACAACTAGTAAAATAAATTGGAAATATTTCAATAGTACATGTTCAAATAAGTTTAGACAAGAGGTAAATTGGTCTTTTTGTTTTCAACTAATTTGAGAAGGAAATGGTTGAATACTAGTAGCAGTGATGGTTGGAAGGAAAATGTGCAAAGAACTTATTCCATCTAAAGGTTGGAAGGAAGGAGGACAAGTGAAGTTCTCAAATAGGTGAGCTAGATAGGTACATAATCCATATGAGCAAGGAGTTCTTAGAAGAAGGTTCTATGGAAGAGAACCATAGAAATACTAGAGGGATAGGCTATGGAGAAGCTTAGTGAGGTATTGAGTAACAAGATTTTTTTTTACATAGGCTTGAGTGCATCTCACAATGAGAAAGAGGAAGCTCATAGAGGAAGCAAGAAAATGACTACTGATGGTCATAGCAAAGGTTCTAGTGTAATCCATAGAAAATTGAATGATGAGCAATTTGAAAGGGAGATAGTTGAGGTGAAGGGACATCATAGTGTGCCAACAGAGCTACTATAGAAAGGTGAGTAAGACCAAGTATGAAGATGGACTCTGTGAAATAAGGTGAAGTGGAATATGTTGCAGGTGAAGCTGAAGCATAGGTTGAGTGCTCAATTGAGGAATGAAAAACTGAGAGAAGTTGAGTTTAAGCAAAGGTTAAAGAAACAATGAGAAATTCACTTTTGTGAACTTAAACAAGGATCAATCCTTGGTGACAGTGATGGTGAATATGTTCAACAGAGACATGTTGAGAGTCTCATGGACTATGTGGAAATTTCAGATCAACATGAAGATCTAATGATGTCAGAAGCATCGAATGAGACCATAGAGTCTTATGTTTTTCAAACTAATAATTTGTGTATGATTGCAGGTTTAGTAGATAATGGACAACCATTTGAATTTGTCACAGAGATGAAGGAGGATGAGACCAAATTATCTCATAAAGGTAAAATTGAGACCCATACACAGTTTGTAATGCAGTTACTGGAGGAAAATTACATGAATTTGTTGGTGCAGAAAGAAGGATAAAGTTGGCTCATAGAGATAGCCAAGGGAAGGATAGAGAGAAGCATGCAGATGAAATGCTCAAGAAGTATGATGAGAAATTATAGTTATTGGAAAATTTATTGAGAGGACCTGAGTCGGAAAAGGATATTACAACCAGAGAGGATAAATTCTCACAAGTTCCTTGTAACGAAGAAGTGCTTACAACATCTAAGAAAACAAAGGTAAATTTTATATTTCAAACTGATTATGAGTTTACACGTATACAAAATAATGATGAACATGAATTTTTAATTAGAGAAATAGAATCTAAACTATTTCTTGAAGATGAATTTAAACCTCAAGTACAACATTCAAAGCTAATGTTTAGAGATTTTGAGAAAGAATTGAGGTTTTTGGAGGAATGGTTAGCAAGAGATCTAGGTGAAAAGGACTATAAAGAATGCAGAATTAGTTCAATCCAATTGTGTGAAGCTAATCAGAATGCCATAAAACATTTGCATGGATAAAGAGGAGATGCAACAACTAGTGGGTAGCAACAACAATAATTTTCAGCAAAGAAGCAGTGGGATGTACCAACAAGAATATAAAGTGGACATGGAGATTGATGAGATGTGGATGTTGATGGTAAAAGTACCTAAAATAAAGTATACTAAAGTAAGAAGGATAGTCAACAACATAGTAAAATTGACTATACAAGTTTTCATCAGCAAGGCAAGTGAACAACTACAACATCAAATTTGGAGGCCTAGAGAATTGAAGACAACAACAATACAGAAGCAAGGAAATAATGCAAGTAAGAAACAAAAACATAAGATTTGGGATCCAGGAAGATGGAGGATAAAAATGAAGACAACATGCAACAAAAAATCAAAGGGAATGAAGTAATTTAATACATGATCAGGAGATCATGAACATTTTAACCTTGGGAGTCTAATGCAGGAGAATTTATCCTCCAAAATCAACCTTGTTGATTTGACTTAGGGATATTTACATTTACTAAGGGAGTGGGTTCCCTAAACTTAAAATTAATGTAAATTCTCATGTTTTAGTGGGATTCTATAAGGATAGGTTTTTTTTTCCCTATTTGAAGTGTAAATGCTTAAATGAGCAATTAATTGAGTGTGTGTAGATTATACAAAGTATGGAGGATTTGATTCCATTTTATCCTTCTCAATTGTAAACTATGAGAGTGCTATTATGGTTGTTAGTTGCACAATCTTAGGGATTTTTTGATGAGTTGGAAGTTTATCTTACATGCTTAAAATTGTAAGCCTACAGGAAATCAAAGGTGTGTACGTAGAGACATAGTGGGAAACAGGTAAACGAGGTGTGTAAGAGGTTGAGTGTGGAAAAAATTCCAATAAGAGGCCAACTGAATGTAAATCGATCCAAAAGGGCAAGGAGGCCTTATGTAAATTATGTACATAGATTCATTAAAATAATTCCTATGGTTATTAATTATATTTGTCAATGTGGAGATTGTGTACTCCTTTTTATTTATGCTTCCTTGGTAGGATATCAAAGTCTAGACTGGACTCTCACTGAGTGTTTTTTGCAAGATTTTGTGCAGTAAGAGCCGAGTGTTATAGGTTGGGTGCACAACATAAGCTACAGTAGCATTGATTGTTGATCATTGGAAGGATCAACGATCCAAATTGAATCAATCTCTACCGTGAAGGAAGGATCATTTATAACCATAGGATCTCCCCACAGTTTAGTCTTGACAGTTGGATCAGAATTAGAAGGACTCTGTAGAAGTCCTGACAATCTGGTGATGGGAACATATTTGACCGTCAAATCCAGAGTCATATCGATGGACGGTAATGGATCNTACGAGGAAGTTAAGGGAGAATCATGACCATTCGATCCAGATCTAGATCAACTGTTGTCATTATGACGAATGAGATCAATGACTCATATTAGATCTGGGATAAACCACCAGATCAATGATTCCTATTATAGAGGATTGTGGGTAGCGGAGTTTTTAAGGTATTGGAGAGCCTAAAATTCCCGAGGTCCTGATGAAGAAAAACGTAAAAATGATGTAAGGAACTCCACTAAGGGAGTGACACGTGGTCCATAAGGAATACAACACGTGTAAAGTCCATTTGGAAAATGGTGCATGTGAAATCCATGAAATGAAGTGACATGTGGAAGCCTAATAAACAAGTGACACGTGGAGACCAGGTCCCACGATACATGGTTTTTGTGGAAAACTTTTGACGATGAATATTATATATAGATTCTATAGATCGAAGACCCTCTTCGAGACTGAGATATGTCATGGTGACGTCAGAGCCCACTCAGGGAATGACACATCGAAGCAAAGTTCCATACTGATCAAAGTTTCTTGGTGGCCCACATCATGAGTTGAAATATAATTAAAGGAGAATAAATGGTCCATAATGGATCCACAATCTATATCGACAGTGATCCATCATTGAATGATATCGTATAAGAAGATATCGTAACCATTGATCACTAGCGGGATCAACGGTCTAGGTCATTAAGGACCACAACCTTCAGGATTTTTGAATTGTTTTAAAGAGTGTGAAGTCTCGACATCCCCAGACTGATATACATGGAAATCATACATTAAACAACATATATCAATGACCATTAGAATGAGTGGCACAGTGGAACCAGAAGATCCATCGTCGATCATCAGAATGGATCAATGGTGAACTGAAGTTCAACGATCCCGCAACATAGTGAGATCCAATCGTTGATTGGGAGAGGAGATCTATGGCCAAGGTTCAACGTGTATTGGCAAAGTTCTTGGATTTTAATGCAAGAGTCACCATCCGCAGAGTGGTTTATGACAATAAAGCTCATGGTCATAAACTATGGTCACATGGAACGAGAGCGCTAGAAGTTAGCGCCAAGGTTTAAGCGCTCAAGTGAATAAGTGTCGATCATAGCCATTGGTCGTGTGGAATTTAAAGAGATATTACATAACTCCGTTCAAAAGAGTTTAGGTGTGATAACAAAGAATTACATAAATCTGTTCAAAAGAGTATTTTGGGTCAGTGGAAAGAGTTCGAGAGAAGCTTGAGCTAGAAGCTGCAACAAATTTTACTTATAACACTACACCTGTGGGAAATTGACCTGGTGGGTTTCTATCTATTTTACAGGGAAAAATATAGCTCATTTTAAATTATTCTTTGTTATCTCAAATGGGTTTTTACGAAATTTCATTTTGTTTCCCGGGTTGTGAGATATGATTGATTTCAACACCAAAGGTTTGTAAAACAGTGCGACCATGCGTCCCTTGAGTTTCAGGTAGAGTTTTCTCACTCCACATGATACAACAGAGAAATTATCTTATATCAATGGAAATATGTCTTCGATACCTCAAATGGGTCTTCAACGAAATTTGATTTCATCATCTGTATCAAAATATATGAGAAACATTGCAATAAGAGGTTTGTTTCCATGAAAATAGGTTTTTTTTCATTTCAATTTTTATTTTTTTGGATTTATTAAATCCTATTGTAATTCCTTTTTACCCATGTAAAATACCCCATAAATTGTAATTGGCATTAACAACAAGTTTTCCATTGCCAAACCGGTTATGGGTCATCCACAAACCCACAGTTATGGGTTAACCACACAAAACTGTTCTCTTCATTGGAACTCAACAGATTATAATCATGATGGTACCATGAACATATTGGGGTCTTTTTTTTTAACATGGGTGAACTGATGGGGACCATCATTTTTTAAGGGGGGAGGATTGATCCGAATCTTAGGGGGGATTATAGTATAATTTTGGATGTATAAGTTGTAAATTCGTATTTTTTGTGTAAAAGGGAACTTGATAGATATGTAATTGACAGAGTCAAAACTAATCAAAATTGACTTCGTCAAAAATACACCATATAAAAAGGCAATAGGAAGAGAGTTAACATCGGGAAGGAGAGGTCCTGAAATTGGCTTCATTGCATGTATTGTTTCATCTGAATGGAATCCTTCTTCTCCAACTCTCTCTCTCTGTCTCTCTCATATTTTTTTGGTGTATTCAGTTTATGGATTGTCATCAATGTTCTTGTGATTATTTTCACAATAGCTTTGCATGTTTTATCTCCTCCTCTCTCGTCATTCAAGCCTTCTGTATCTTATCCCTCAAGATCTAGATTGGTTTCTTTTCCTCTCAAAGGTAAGTTCACAATAAGTAATAAAGCACTTGTCTTGAATGTGACAAATGAAAACCATTGTAGAAAGTTGAAGACATTTGACATGTGGAAAGATCCAAGTGGAAAGAAAAAATAAGGATTTCTAGGGAGATCATGGTCAATATGGATACATTCATTTCAATGCATCACAAGTGGGAAAAGAGCTTGATCATC
The DNA here is from genome assembly GCA_032191745.1 of Picea mariana. Classification (NCBI taxonomy): domain Eukaryota; kingdom Viridiplantae; phylum Streptophyta; class Pinopsida; order Pinales; family Pinaceae; genus Picea; species Picea mariana. The sequence goes on from JASDQU010683698.1 coordinate 11,887, forward strand.
AAGCACAAAAAATTCAGCACTAGTAGGACCATTGAAAAAAATGAAGGTTCAACCGATGGAAAAGGGGAAAACTTTATAATATTTTATTACAAATGATATTGTAAACACTATCCAACAATTACACATGTTCCACATTAAATGTTCAAATATACCTTGAGATAGTTTGAACTAGAAAAGACATCTTATAATCTAGGACGAGCATTTAAATTCAAGAGGACATCTTTTGATGCAAGACAAGCATTAAAATTAGTTCTAATTGGGTTGAGCTCATACATCATCTTCTAATGCACGAACTTGGAAGGAGTGTGAAATTTTTCTCTTGAATAATCCTTGTGCTCTACCTAATTGTATAAATTTCCTTGAGAACAATATTTTGTTGTCAACTCTTATTTGAAAAACCTTGTACATGTTCCATAATTAACTCAAGGTATATGCTTTATACTAAACAATTAATGCCTAATAAAGATACCACAACTCAAAATTTGATGGGAAAAAGATATAAAACAATAACCAAGCTATAAACATTTTGGGAATAAGGTTTTAGATCATTGACTTTTTAGTTAAAAATTGTAACATCCCTCTCTTGCGAGCACATGTTATCGACTTATTCTTTGAGGAGACTTGTGTGCAAGTGATCCGGTTATAGTACCTGGTTATTTTTTTCTCTTATGGATTTTATGATGATGTTGATGATTGTGATTTAACGTTATTTGATATATATTTATTGACAGATGCTATTGACGAGTTTTCCCTGAGTGTGAAGGACACTTGACAGATTGTGGATGCCGATGGCATCGTCGGATCTCCTTGGACTCCAGATTGAGTCAGGGAGTGGATTGTACTAGTTTGAGTATTTCATTTATGCATATGCGACATATGATCAATTATATTATGATTTTGTATATGCATCATTGATAGTGTTTCGTCGATGGATGCAGGTCGATGAATGCTTGCTAATATGACTCACATAAGGAGTAAAGGGGCCATGCACAGAAACCAGATATTGAGGGAGAGGTGTGGCATCGTCCCTGTCACAACCTACTAGCACTCTCGTCTTGGCTTGAAGTGTAGCTTAACGATTACCTAATTCGAGAGTTCCATGATGTCACGAGGGAAGACTGAGACAATCACTCATGAAGATTATAAGGGACACACAATAAGGCAGAGTTCTTATTCCTTAGAAGCCCTTAGTCTCTCACAAGGTCTCTCGAATGGAGTGTTGACTCCGAGGGTTGGACAAATACCAAAACCAGTCAAGGGCGAGTGGCACCCTTGGAGCATAGAGTGCATCTTGAAGGGCACGTCATGTAAATAAAACTTGAGTCAATGAATCTAGGTGGCCTAGAAAACCTTGAAAGAATAATTGTAAACCTTGAAAATCTTTAGACCTTGTCAAATATGAATAATTAATGAGAAATATATTACTTATAAATCCCCAAAAGAAAGTCTAAGCCTATTCAAAAATTAATCCTAAGTCTAAGTTTGGTAAGAAGACTAAAACTAAACTATAAATTAAATAAAAAAGGGAATGAAGTAGATCAAGTTAAGAATTAAGAAATGGTGAAATATGTTTAAAGATTTGATATAAGGCACATATGTACAAGAAAATATAAAAATGGGGTTTTTAAAATAAGAAATAAATAAACATGAAAGAATGTGTACGCATAGAAAAGTATCGAGAGTCTAGTTAACACTAGTCTAACTAGAAGAAGACTCCTATTTTAACTCAACTCAAGTTTAGTAAGGCATCGGTCATTAAAAGGGAATATGGGGGGATAAAGAGACAACTAGGAGTGATTTAAGGAGCGCTTTTAGGAAAGGTAAGGGAAATTGACTTTAATTAAAATAAAATGTGGAATTCCTTGTGCAACTTGGGGGAGCAGGTGACAAGTGTAAGGGGGAAATAATTATAATTTATTTAATTAAAAATCAAATCAATTGTGCAAGTGGGGATGTGTCATTAAGGAAACTTATATAGAGAAAATGGTTTAGAGGGAAAAGGGATCACACTGGTTATCGGTGAAGTTATGCTGCCAAATTATTTTTGACTAGTTTTTTTGTGAGAGTTGGGATACCCAGCTTGAGAGAGAGTGGTGGCTCTACCTTGCAAGGCAAACTTGGAGCTAGAGTGTTTCTAGTTTTGTGTGTGTGGCCCCTTTGCGGCTCGGGAGGATAAGGGGGAAGAAGAGTACCCCTAGTGTTGTTTGGGAGGTACCGGTGAAGTATTTCAGTTGCAGAAGAACATATCCAACCCCATCTTGTTAGTTACGGTATTCTTATTGTGAATTGAATTTGTATTAATATTTCATTTGTATAACAAGGTTTTATAATTTCGCCATAAACTGTGATTGAAATTTAAAAATCGAGTTGGCAAGATTTTGATAGTTTGGGAGATGAAGAAAATGAATTTTGGTCATTGTTGTCCTTTAACTTTCTAGAAATGTTTAATGGCTGCCACAATTTATATATATTATGAATCCAAGTTTTTTTAGTGGTGACCAATAGGATGCAGATCGGAATTTGACTTAAGCCATTAATTTTCGTTGCGTATGAATGCATGTTGTATATCAGAATCTTGGAGTAGGATTTTATTATAGAATCTCTTCAAATATTTCTTGAGTTACCCAGTCCCTTCAAATATATCTCTTCAAATATTTCTTCTAGATTGGGATTGACACCCAATCCCTTTAAAATCCACAGAAAATCACGATTGTTGCTTGTTAGAGTAAGGTGTTTAGAGGGACATGAACGTAGAGACTATTTTAATTATTGCCTATGGATTGTTGGCTTCGTTTTTGGGTGTGGGTTGAAATTTGTCCACCAAGAGTCAACTGGGAGATGAACACACTGGCAGATATCCTCGATGGTTGCTTTCAAAACATTATCTCCCTGACTAATAATTCGATGGTGAATTTATTGAACGTTGTCAGTCACCCTTGATTTCTCCTCTGTGTGCTTGAAATTCCATCCAACACGAGGCTGAGACCCTTTTAATACATTATCTCTCTGACTGATAATTCGTTGTGAATTTATTTGAATGTTGTTAGTCACTCTTAAATTCATTTTTGTGTGATGATTTCCGTTCTCGTATTTCGTACTTGGTCTAGACTAAATCCACCCTTGATATGTTAGAATATATTCAATCCAATAGTTTTAGGAATGCTAATTTTTTAAATTATAATTGAAGTTGGCGGAAATGAAGGAATGATTCGAGAAACATATTTTAATCCTTCCTTTTTATAAAAACTAATTCTAGGCGACTTAATTATTCCTCATGTTAACACTCTATAATTTTCCCAAGGCTGTGGGGGCAGTCACAAAGGCAACATCAAAACCACTTCAAGTCTTGGATCTAGCCCTCCAAGACTCAGAGAGGGATCTATCTGTCTGATATAACTTTGTTGGAAGAGGATATTAGGATAGCTATGCAGAATAGGGTTATGTTCTTGGAGTTTTCTGGTTGAGATAGCAAAAGAAAACCATTGGGCTATGGGGTCTGTGACAAGTTTGAAATTAAACACAAGTCTATAAGGTATTTCCACAGGGCAAGGTAATGAAGACGTTGGATCCTTTAAAAATAAAATTATGTAGAGAAGGAACAGACAAGATAATCAACTACAACAAAAAAACATTCAAGAATTTCTTCATTGTAGTATCAGAGGAAAACATTAAGATTCTCAAAAGCACTGCACTGAGTACCAGGGATAAATTATGCGTTAAATCTCCTTTTGAAAATTATAAAGAGAGAAACATAATGAAGACTGATTAGAATCACATTCAATGAAGAAAGAAAACTTTACCAATCGTCGACATACATGAATCCTGTGAAAAAGTCCCTTTGTATTCCTGGTGAATCAGAAAAATACCACAGAGAATAGCATTTCTGAGTGTAATGATCAACAACATTTTACATTAAAATCCTATGAATAAATAGGGGATATCCCCCAACAAGTTGTGTGAGTCGAATTTAACCTCCTCGGCCAAAAATAGCCACAAATCCCCCAAAATCTGGAACTGTCCGCCATGAAAGACGGGCCTAATTTCTGCAAAAAAAGGGGTCCGAACAGACATTTGTTTATCTTCAACGGTGACACCTGGGAAAAAAATGAAGGAGTTTATTGTATATGGGCATGTGCTGGACAAACACCTCCTTATTTTTCACCAAATTCGTCTCCATCTAGTTGTAACAGCTCCTGTAAAATCAGGACTGTAACGGAAAAATGAAAAACTGGAAAAAAGGGCCTTGAAGATGGCTTAGATTATCCCTTCTCGTGGTACCTGTGAAAAAATTGAGAGAGGTTTTTGTTCTTCAAACCCTTCTGAGAAAAAACCTCTCTCGGATTTTGAAAACCCATCTTCGTTTGCCCGGAATTGGCTTCAGAAGATGACATGTTGAACAGGCAAAAATGGGTGAAAATGGGAAAAGCGGTTTTTTTTTTTATTTATTTTTTTTTTTTTGCGGGAAGGCGGTATTCTGGA